>LS053349.1:31479-44582 GCA_900241095.1 Acartia tonsa | reverse complement strand
AGAGAGAGCGAGAGAGAGAGAGAGAGAGAGAAAGAGAGAAAGAGAGAGAGAGAGAGAGAGAGAATACATAGAGAAAGTAGATAGATAGATAGATAGAGATGTCAAGGTGAAGATAATAAATTTCTATCCCACACAATTTTCAATCTCCTTCCAGAAATGAACCTGAAATCATATTAGACTTATCATAGTATAGACAAATCATCTACAATTGATGGTAGTTTTACAAGACACGTTTATTATACATTTGATTATTATTTATAATTACTAGCGGCTACGCCCCTAGAGGCCTCTAGCGACACGTAAAATTGTTTCTTTTCAATCTATTTTAAAATCAAAATTTAACAAAAATATTTTTTTTCGCCGATAGATGGTGTTAGTTATGTTTTTAACTAATTGCAAAAATATCCGCATATATTTTTTATATTTTTGTTGATTTCTCTGGGAAGGGTGGTGGTACCCTCCCCCAAAATAGTTATAAACCTTCCCAGGACCTAAGAGAAGCTACCCTGTTAAGGAGAACCTGATAGGTTCAACGGTTAGCGAGATCCTTTGTTACAAACAAACAAACAGACAGACAGACATTGTTCTACTTTGTATTATAGATATTAAGTTTAAATTCTACCTATGCGCAGGGAGGTAGTGGGGTATTGGACTGGACGGAGTATTGGTACCCAAAGTTTTATTTTCAAGTTTCGTTGGCTCAAAAACATTGGGTACTTTTATTGATTTTTTTCATTGGTTAGTTTTTTTCTTGTTTTGTGTCCAAAGTTTTTGACCAAAAATTTTGATCTTTTGAGGAAGTGTTTTTTTAATAATGATTTTGGATATAATTGACAATTTATCGTCCATTGTCTTATCCCATGGGATCCCTACCTATGCCTTTTATTAGGATTGATTAAAAGAAGATACCTGCCATACTCAAGCAAAGGGTGGGTATTATTAGGTAGGCTCCAGTTAAGAGAGTTTTTCTAGCATTTGAGGACTCAGCTGGATCTTTAAATCATTTTAGTGGTAAGCCAGATCAGGGTGAGCCGAAATTCAGCCAATCACAGCGCGGCATTTCATAAAATGCTGTGCTCTCATTGGTGGAAAGTTGGCTCACCCCGATCTGGCTCACCACTAAAATGATTTAAAGATCCAGCTCAGTTAAGAGAGTTGTTCTAGCATTTGAGGACTGGACTTGAAGATTGACTCTGGGAGGAGGGGGACATTGGGCTCTTTTTTGCACTAGTTCCCAAAGTATTAAAAAACCTTTTCTTAATTGTTGGCTTAACAACTTTGATGACTTTTATTGAATTGTGATTGGCTGATTTATTAAGTTGAGTGTTTAAACATTTCAACCACTAATTGTAATCTACAGAAATTTGTATATCATCATTGGGGATGTATATTAATTTATTGGCCATTGTCTTATCCCTGAATTCAATACTTATTCAATGCCTGTTGTTGTTGTATCTCAACATGAGAATAATGTAGCCGACTCTCAGACAAAGGTCGTGCAATCAAAAGGGTAGGTTGTCTGTCGGATGTTACTTAACCTATTATTGCATCCCATTACACGCTGATGATGCTCTGTATTCTCTAGATTATCACTTAAATTCGAAGGAAAAATACCCCCCTAACGAGGAAATCAACTAGGTAGCTGCGTAACCTGTTTGAGATAGGTCTAACCCTACTTTGTCTACTATGTGATGAACTGAACATAGCCTATCCATCAAATGCTACTCGAAAGTCAAACTGTTGCTAAATATCAAATATAAATCCACTACCAGCTTTATTTTAGATAGCATCCACGGATTTTAAGGGATAAGACAATGGATGATAAATCTATTTATAACACCAATAAAGAAATCACCATAAGTTTGAAATTATTCAAAGGCGTTAACGCTGTAAGGAGGTTGAAACATTTATTTTCGAACATTTTCTTGTCCTTAAGAAATATTGATATTGACAACAATATAAAAGTTGTACAAATAAAAGTCGATTCACAAAAATAGCCGTTATAATAACAAAATGACACTTAAATCAGCAAACAAACAGACTTTTTAATAATTTTTATTATATTTTAAACAATAATTGTTAAAAAAAAGGTGAATTAATGATTTTAATAAGAAATTAGTGTAGATGCATACTACTTAGATTAATCTATCATTATATTAAAGTAACAGGATGTTTGTTTGTCTGTACCGAAGGATCTCGCTAACCGCTGGGCCTTTACAAGGCAGCATCTCATAGGTCCAGCAAAGGTTTTTAACTATTTTGAAGGAGGTTACCACCACCCTCCCAAGAGAAATCTCGTCTAGAAAAAAACTAATCTTCCTCTAAAAGTAGGGTTATCAAATTCAACTTCCCCCTCCTCCAGAACCCCTAGCGGCCTCTAGAGACGTAGCCTCTAGCTTGTAAAAAAAGTAAAATATTCAGCAAATCCCAACACAGCAAAGTAAACTTCGATAGTCAATACAATACAGGGTGAATAAATATATTGGCTGGAATTAAAATTTAAGAATATCAAAAATATCTTTAAAAAACAATGATTTTAGGGGCGAAAAACTGATCAATATCCCTCAATAAGGATAAACAAAACTTACCCTTCTGTAGATTAAAATTTTAAGGTTTAAACACTTCTAGTTTTAATCAATCTATTATCTATAATACAAAGTAGAATGATGTCTGTCCGTCTGTCTGCCCGGTCGTCTGTCGGTCTGTCTATCCGTCCGTCCGTCCGTCCGTCCCTTAAGATCTCGGTAATCACTGAACTGATCGGATTCTACTCTTCAGGGAATATACCTACTGGTCCTGTGGTTTTAGGCTTTTCCCCTATCCCCCAAAAAATGAACCCCCCCCCAATTTTTTTCAATTATTTAAAATTAGTGGTGGACTGGGGGCATCTCCAGAGGTACTTGATTTTTTTTCTTTAACTACCTCTAAAAGCAAGAGGCGAAGCCGCTAGTATTTTTAAAAGTACCCTAAGTTTGAAAGTTTGTAAATTAAAATGCAATATCTTCTCCCTCCCAGAAACAAACTAAACCAAACCAATGAAAATTTACCAGGATAACCCTGTATATCCATGTTTATGTGTATTATACAATTTGGTCAATAATTATAATAAATGTACTTGCAGCTTTTTTCTTTCTTTTTCCCGGATTTTTAATAAAAAAAGCTACTCCTTAAGTTATATCAAATCTAGTACATTAAAAAAGAAATTGAAAATGCCTTTTTTGAGGCATTTTCAAAATGGCGGGTGTTTGCATATTTTTTTCTTATTATTCATCTATTAATCTATTGTCTAATGTCCATTTTCCATCTAAACTCGTGTTAGTTTGCAGAGAGAGAGGAGACAATAGACTGTTTATTACACTAGTCCCCAAGGTTTTATAATAACTTTTTTTTGTTCGTTGGCTTTCAAACTTTGAGAACTTTAGTGAATTTTTATCGGTTGTTTCATTAAGTTGAGAGTTCAAACGTTTTAACCACTAATTTTAATATACAGAAAAGGTAATTTTGTGTATCATCATTGGGGATTTACATCACTTTATCGGCCATTGTCGTATTTCTTTAGATCCTTGAGTTATATATCTATTCCGTATTAATATAACAAAGTCAGCTGTTACGTAAATTAATCAAACAAAAAATAAACTTTCTTCCAATAAAAACTTTTTGTACATTATGAAAAGAGAAAGGGAAATATTGTTTTTTTTTTTATATAAATATCAATTTTTACTTCTATAGTATTTTTATAAAACATCATTTCCAAATCCTTCTATCAGGTCCCGGTATGGTTTCAGGCTATATAATTTCTAGATTGAAGTCTTGGGATGGTTTTAAGCTTTTTTTTTATAGTCCCTTTCTTCTGTCCCTTAGAATACAGAGCCCCTAGATGCTAGGGATGCAGCTGATAGTATCTAATAATGTACATGGACTTTTAATTTTTGCTTTTGGAAAACACTGAGAGCTTTTAAGAGTATATTTTTTGAAATTCAAAAATTGAAAAATAAAGTTGCTAGCCCGTAAACCCCGGTGACACACAAAAAATTCTGAAAGAGCAAATACTCTAGAATTGATTTATTTACATTGTATGATAACTATTATCCTTGACAAGTTTGCTGGTTAGATCCTTTACATCGACACAGGGTTAAATTTTACCACCTCCCATTTAAATTCTATATTTAACCGGTTTAAGTGTCTGGTCAACCAGCAAACTCCCTACTTTATAAAAGATATAAAATATAGGAGGGGGGGGGGGTTAGTTTTTACATCATGTTAGGTTAGGTAAGGTTAAAATCCCCAACAGTCCCACAAGGTTAGGCCTCTCGCTGGTTTTAGGCTTTTATGTCCTTAACCCCCCTTATTTTCAATATATCTAAAAAATAAGGGTGGGGGGGGGGGTGTTCCCAATAGGCGCATAGAGGAAAATTACCAATTATTACAGAATAACTAAACAATAACAATTGACAGGGCTGGAAAGATATAATATTTCACTTGCATTGCAAGGGAATCTACCACAGGTGGATTCTTAAAATTTTTTGGCTCACTGCCTCACTAAAATTAGTGAGGCTTGCTAAATTTTTTTTTTCGAGAAATCCTCCAAAATCGCATAAAAAATCTACAAAAATTTAATAAAATCATAAAAGGGTTATTAACATAATATTTTGTATAATTTTTGTAGATTTTTTATGCGATTTTGGAGGATTTTTCACAAAATCTTTTAGCGAGCCTTACTAATTTTAGTGAGACAGTGAGCTAAAAAGTTTTTTAAGGATTCAGCTCAGTTTAGTAAATGATGAACCTGCAATTCTTAAATATTGACAACAATTTCAGAGAGAGAGAGGGGACAATGGGCTGTTTATTACACTATTCCCCAAAGTTTAAAATAGCGTTTACTTAACAACTTTGGGGACTTTTACTAACTTATGATTGGTTGGTTTATTAATTTAATTGTTCAAACGTTTCGACCAATAATTTCAATCTACAGAAGGAGAATTTTGTGTGTTATCATTTGAGATGTACATCAATTTATTGACCATTGTCTTATCCCTTTACTTTTGCTATTAGTCTGTGTTGCTTTAATCATATCGACACTATAATTAATATCTTACAAGCTGATGTTGTATAGTAAAGATTTAGGTTTCTGTCAAAAATGAAACTCTATTTTTATATAGCTGACATGTAAATTTTAAATGTATTATTGTATGTAATATGAATGCAGACAAAAAATTGTATTTTGTTATAGTCATTTAAAATTTTAGATTACAATTAATTACTCCAGTGACTGCTCTCTTTATTATCAGCCTGGCTCAGTTTTTTCCTTTTTTTTATGAATGTTTATATGTTGAAGAGATAGTGAAGGGGAAGGAGAGAATAAGTGATGGGGAGCGGAATAGAAGGGTAAGGGGAAGTGGCAGAAAGTTCACTGAATAAATGAAAAACGGGCCAGGCTAGCATTACAGACAGACGTACAGACAGACACTGACACTTATAGAGTAGCTTCGCATATGCATAAAAATATCTTAGAATAGTTTTGCCTGCCATGAAAAAGGAACAGGAAAAACGTAGTTTACGGTCAAATGCACATAAACAAAAAACAACTATTTTTTATGACCATTAAGAATTGTATTTTCTTTGTATTCTAATTTTTTTTTTGATGCTTCAGCAAAGTTTCATTGATATAGCTCCTCAAATTTTATTAAATCAACCCATACCCCTTAAATCTAAATGCGAGGGAGGGGAGCTTAATTCTTAGCCCCTGCAGGGTTACTTTTGACTGTACGCTATAGAATGTATCCTAATGTACATAAAGAAACAAATAAATGATGTTTATTAATAAATAAATATAAAGAGTAAATAAGGAAAAGCATGCATTAAAGTTATTAAAACCTTACAAAGAATAGAAATAACAAATGAGAATTGAAAAATATGACTTTGAACTTTCAATATAATTGCTACATTAATGTAAATAGATTTATTTTGAAACTTATTATATATGTTTAGGAACGCTACGGACAACAGTTCGAGGCCTGGCGGAGGATCGATCCCGTTCCAGCCGCGAGGAGCGCCAGCAACAACGTGCGGCTGCCGCGGCAGCTGCGGCCGCAGCTGCAGCCGCAGAAGAGCGGTCAAATGGCGGTAACGGCGATGAGGTGCTGCGTACCGGCCGTCTGGATCAGAATTATATGATGGTTCGGGCTCAATCTAGGTAAGAAAATCTCTTAATTTTGAAGCTGTTTATAGTGCCTATACAAAAATAACGCCATATAATACAAATGACCTATGATAGGCTAATACACAGACTAAATTACAAATGGCAGGTCAGTAAACATTTCAATTGACCATTGGTAGGCCAGCATGGCGTCATTTCTTATAGGCACTTTTAAAAGCTTCCTAAATTTTTATATTACGTTGATATTAGAAAAGCATTTGATACCTAAGATAAAATAAAATAGAACATGTCAGATTAATTTTTATAGATTGATAAATTCTAGATTCTAGTGTATTGATAATACCTCCCCCCCCCATATTTTTTAAATTAATTGAAAATGATGAAAGGTAGTTTTTTCCTATGTCTATCCCCTACAGGGAACCCTAACACTACTATACATATACTTGAGGTGCCCTAAAACTACAGGTCTACCCAGCACCCAATATAACCTAAACTGACATAAAGTATTCAACAAACAAACGAAAAATTGCCACCATCTCTTATTTGCGTTTTGTCTTCAGAAATGTTTATTATAAAAATCCATCTATCTTTCCAGGTTACAAGATACTAGCCGGCTGCAGGGTCTGCAGCAAGAGGCTTCCAGGCTCCAGGAAGCCTCCAGGTTACAAGGGCTCCAGGATGGATTCGACCGTTTGTCACACAGGAAAATAACGCACATTCTTACAGACTATTGGTCTATTGTTATAGTAGTTGCTTGATTAGGCAGGTTTTTAACCTTATTTAGATTATTCCGACCCCTTTTTAATGATAAAAAGTAGGCTTTGTAGAGTCTGCAAGTTTTTACCAATTTTCAAAGGTAATTTAGATTCCCTTAAAAAGAAAAGTAAAAAAACCTATAAATTGATTTCTGTATAAATAAAAACATACATATTCCCTTGCTAATTAGCTTAAAATCTGCTGCTTGAAATTTCATATTTCAGCCGTTTTAGAGATACTTAATAACATCCCTCTAAATGAATATTGGATAAATCAGTCTTTTCTGATTATCTTATAAGGAAAATAATGTTAGATATTTAATCTTTTTTTTTCTGACTATAAATAACCAGGGATCTAAAGGGATAAGACAATGGCCGATGAATTGATGTACATTACCAATGAAGATAAATAAAATTACATCTTCTGTAGATTTGAATTAGTGGTTAATACTTTTGGACACTCAACTTAATGAAATAACCCATCAAAATTCAGTAAAAGTCTCCAAAGTTGTCGGACAATCGATTGAGAAAACGTTTCTAGAAAACTTTGGGGACTAGTGTAATAAACAGCCCAATGTCCCCCTCCCTCCCAGACAAATAACTGTACATTAATATTGATTAAAACCAGACCATGTATGGCAAGGGAAAAAAACATCAATAATTATAAATAAGCAAGATTTTCCTTGATGGAGAAAAAAATAATTAAATCACTTTTATCCTTAGGGGAATTTTAATTGATTTTAGGGAGGCAAATTTAGAACCTAAAAAAAACTTTTAGAGCATCCAAAAGTGTTTTAATTTTGGGCTTAGACTCGGCTGACGCACGGCTACATCATTAAGCATTGTATAGAAATTCTTTAAAAGTGATGTCTAATCTTAAAAGAGTAGCAAAACTTTATTTATATTTATATTTCTTACATATACACAAACATCGTATTCGTAATCATTCTGAAAATTGTAATTCCTCTAACTATAAGGCATGGCATTATTATGCAAATAAAGAAGGGTATAAAAAGCAAATGACGAAATTTTTTTTCGGATTAACATACCTATTTTATTAAAAGCCTCGCTTTTATAGATGTTGTCATCCTTGTTTCCATTGTTTTTATGTATTTTCTAACTCAGATTTATCAATTTAAATTGATTCTTTTTGTACTATGTTATATTGGTTGGTAGATAGAAGAAAAAAAAACATTAAAAATAAATGTTTTATTGGTTTAGAGAGAAAACAAGGGGGAAAATAAACGAGTTAGAATGAAAATATAGAACCAATGACACTTAGACTAACTTTTAAAATTCTTATACTAAAACTCAGGGAGAAAGGGGACATTGGGCTGTTTATTACACTAGTCCCCAAAGTTTTTATTGACAAAGTTTTCTTTGGGGCCTTTTATTAAATTTGATTGGTTGGTCCATATAGTTGAATGTCCAAACGTTTCAACCACTAATTATAATCTACAGAGGAGTAATTTTTTTTTGCAACATTGGGGATTTACATTTATTTATTGGCCATTGACCTATCTCTTTAGATCCCTAACTAAAACTCCTGTAATGAGATAAAAACTAATTTCATTAGCTTCAAAAATAGTGGCAATTTATGACATTGTGACTTGATAACAACTTACAAATTCATTTCGAATTTTATCGACAATTTCAATGTTTTAGAAAACATATCTTTGAATATGGCTATAACTAGTATTTAATTTATATTTTTCTGATCTATAATAGGTAATTATCGCATCGTATTATAGACAGCTTTACGTGGATATTAAAATGAAATATTCATAAGTATGGTTTTTTAACCCCGAGGAGCCGAAGAACCCGGGCTAATAAATCTGGTATTAATTTTATGATTTATTAATATTCGTGGAAAATTGTATTCCTATGAACGGGTTCTTTTCCAGTGGATATTAATTGTTTTTAAAGCCCTACTAGAAACGGTATTAATAATATAATCGTTTTCGAAGCCATACTATAAAAGGTTTTATTATCTTAATGCTCATTCTAATGATATTAAAATGTTAACTCTTATTTATGTCTATTGGAAAAATAGGGGGGCTACATTAGACAAAGCTAATCTAAAACAAAGTTTGTAATTAGTTTTGTAATATATTTTCCTTACAATAGATAGATAGGCAGACAAACATACAGACACCTAGATAGACAGACAGATAGATAGATAGACAAACATAGAATAAAAATTCCTGAGACGATAAAGTCCAATTCTTTATTTGCATGGTAATTTTAGAGAAAATAATATAGTACTATATCAAGAAAGGAATCACAATTTTCAAAATAATTACGAGTATGATGATTTTTACTTAAAATGTTTTTCATTATGGCTTCGAAACCGAATAAATAATTTGAACCGTTAATACTGGAAAATCATGTATAGCATAATATCAAAGACAATTTTCTACGAATAAAAAATGATAATCATAAAATTTATTTCAGTTTTGTTATCACTCGGGGCTAAAATCTTGGAATATTTTATTTTAATATCCGCGGTAAAAGCTGTCTATATAGCAATGCGATAGGTGACCAGTCTTTTAAGAATAAACATTTTTTAAAGTGTTAAAGTAACACTAAATCTCAGATTACGTTTTTTCTAGGAAAATTTGTGAAAAGAAAAAAATTATTTTCAGTAGATATTTTAATACTGTATACAACTATGTACAGTGTTATTCTAAGTTTGAGGAAAATGTAAATAGGATATGTTATTATTTTTAATAGCGCAGCTACTATACAACTATTGCATGTCCATACGTTCATCTGACAGTCTGCAAAATTGAGTATAATTTGTAAGTCTAAACGAAATTGTAAAAAACAGAGTTGTCAAAAAAGTAAAAAAAAATCAGCCTGTTTTCAATGGACGTACGGGCTTTCTGGAAACGATTACAGAGTTGCTACGCTTCCTAAATAGTACCTAACTGTTGTAGAAATCACCAGGACAATTCTAACATGTCTAAATTAAAGCTAATCGTTACGGAATGACGGACAGACAGACCCTAATTAAAAAAAGCATTGCTTTTAAAAATTAATAATATTTGAAAATTTATTATTGCTCTAAGAACTGTTTAAACTAAATGTTTTATATCATTTAAAATGTTGTAACCTAGTTATTGCTACACTACTTATTTACATAATCGCTCTTGTTAATTTTTATAATAACAAGGATGACAACATCCAAAAAAGCGAAGCTCTGAAACGGTATGACAGACGAACATTTACTCTTGTAGAACTGAATATAAAAAATATGAATATATAAGTTTTTACAAAATTATACGTAAATTTATTGCAAAACTTATTAAATACAGGATACTGACATTATTAGGACTTGATTATAGAGATGTTTCGCTCAAAATATTGTACCTTATTGTAATATGAATCAGTAATCCAAAAATTAAATCAATCGGATGATTTTATTATATAAAAACTTGTTGTTAAAAAAGTTAAAAATCAAAATGGACGTACGGACATTCTGGTAATAATTATAGAGTTGCTACGCCTTCTTAATCGTACCTAACTATTACAGGAATCACCATGCAAAGTTTAAAATCGATGGACAATTCTAACATGCCTAAATTAAGAAGAACAAAAAAACCGTTACGGACGGACTGACCGACCCTAGTTATAGAAAAGCTTTGCATTTAACAAGAAAAAAGATTAGGATGGCTTTACATTAGATTACATGTATTTTCAACAAATTTTGTGTTAAAACTAAATTAAATAAATAGTTTTTTGATAGGAAAAATGTGGGTAATTTGTTTTTCATTTTTTACGGAATTTTTCAATTGACCTACAAATTTATATCTATTTCAAAGAAGAACATTTTTTAATTTTATAGATTTGTAAAAGTTCGGTGTATGTTCGTTTGTACGTTTGGCCGAATGTATTTTAACTTTAACTTAATGATGATACCTGCTAATCATAAAATTTAGGCTTTTTCTACTATTATATCCTCTCTCTTTATTATACCAGTGGCTTTACCCCAAGCTTCTGGTGAAGGATTTAAAAGGTTACAAAAACAGCCTAAAACCATCCCATAAATATTTATATAGCTTCCCTTAAATGGGCAACCCATTAGAGCTAGTAATTTTCCGAGATATTAAATTTCAGACAAAAATACTACTTTATATTATAGGATTTATTAATACTGGACATATTCTCTTAAATATACTTTGTACGTTTGTCCACCCAAGATTTTTTATGTGATTATAGATGTAGTCATCCTTGTCTGATAAAAGATTTTCTCGTATTCATTCGAAACCGGTGGATTACAACCGGTTCTCATAAATACAAACAAAACCTATGTTTAGCATCGAATTATATCCAGTTTTCTACTAATATATAAATGTACAATCATAAGATTCGACATCTTGGGTCTAAAAAAACTGGTTTTAATCTTATAATTGTACATTTTTTATCCACAGAAAGCTGTTTATAATACGATGCGAAAAATAACTATTCTCATTTTATTAACTTTAGTTGGAGTTGACAAGTCTTTCTTATGGACATAAATATTCTTGCTTTCTGTAAACTTGGAAGATTTTTTATTTTATGGGAGGGGGGAGGGGAGAGATATGGTTGGATGATAAATTATTTGAATAATGGATGATAAAACACAAAGAAATGTGTACATTTAAGGTGTCCAGACAATACAATAAAGTTTTTTTTTGTACGAAATGAATTTGAAAATAGGATTTAGAAATTAGTGTCTTCCGTATAATTCTATAATTTCTACAAATTAAATCAAACATTAAAAATCATAATCAATAATTCAAAACTAAATAGTAAAAAATGCTGATTTGTTCAAGAAATAATTGTTATGTATTTCTTATTAGTAAAGCATCGGCTGTTTCCATCAAAGTGCTTACTCCGACTCAAATACAAAACCCCCTACCCAATATTTTAAAACATCTAGGTTAGGTTATAATGGATAGTAGATAGCCTAACAGGGTTTGGCCAACATGAGTTAAGCATAGGGGGAAAATTATCAAGAAAAAATCTAAAAACTTTTTTTCTCATTGTATAAACATAATAATGTGTCTACATACATTAACATTTTAGAATAAGAATAACATTATAAACAAGAATTATACCATCCAATGTAAGGCAATTTTAAGGCAGAGAGAGAGAGGAGAAACAATGGGCTGTTGCACTGGTCCCCAAAGTTTTTATTTGTTGGCTGAACAACTTTGGGGACTTTACTGAATTTTGATTGATTGGCTCAATAAGTTGAGTATTCAAACGTTTCAACTGCTAATTTTGATCTGTAGAAGGGGTAATTTTATGCATCATAATTGTGGATGTACATCAATTTATCGGCCATTGTCTTATACCTTTAGATACCTGATATTAATGGCACTAAAGTTCCACCTGAGCCTTAAGTTTATCTATCCCTGCAAATAGCTGAAAACCTGCTTAAACTAACTATCTATTTTATTTAATTTAAAAAATCTAGATTAATTTTCTTCAAGAGGTACCCGTACAGGAAAATGGCTTTAAACCTTTATATAGTAGATATGTCTTCATATAATAGACAGCTTTCCGTGGATATTAAAATGAAATCACAAGATTGAAACCAGTTTTGTTAGGCCCGAGGGGCCGAAATCACGGGCTGTCAAAACTGGTAATAATTTAATGAATTTTTAATAATCGTGAAAAAGTATTTTTTAATACTATGTTATACATGATTTTACAGTATACCTGTGAACCGGTTTTTATCTAGCGGATATGTATATTTTACTTTAGTAGCTACTTAAAAAGTAAAATTAATTTATAATTTGTTTTAATCAGGATATTACATAAATTTTCAAAAATACTCGGAAATAACTAATTATCTTATATTATTGCGAATTTGCATCAATTTGATATTAGAATAGCATTTGATAGATCTATATAGAATAGTTATTTATCTCATCGTATTATAGACAACTTTCCGTGGATGTTAAAATAGAAAAATTTATATTTAAAAAAATTTACTTTAGTATTCGTAGAAAATTGTCTGAAATTATACATGGTTTTTTAGTATGGCTGAGAACCGGTTCTAATCCAGCGGATATAAATCTGTTTGAAAGCCATACTGGAATATGTATTTCTGTATATGTATATACATTGAGAGAAGAACAGCTGAAAAAGTTGGTCTAATTAAAAATCTGTGAGAGTATATAAGAGTATAGCCCTGGCCT
>LS053349.1:19221-29448 GCA_900241095.1 Acartia tonsa | reverse complement strand
CGAAGTAGAATGTAGATTGGATTATTTCCTATTCATACTATAGGTATACACTGAAACCTATAGTGTTTCCACAATTAAGTAAGGGTTAAGAATACTTTAAGTAGCATAGCATAAATAGAATACAACATTTTTTGGTAGTTAAAGTGTGTTGATAAAAGCCAATCGCTTCACTGTTTTAAATATAAACCCTAGAGTTTTGGTCAAAACTAATAAAAAATAACCCAATTCATGCTCAATCAATGACAATAAGAAAACAATATTGGATTTTAAATCTACTCACCTCTCCAGAACACTACAGTTCGAGTCCTAGACCTTATGAAGAATTTTTCTAGCTATTTTGTTAGATTTTTCTGAAATGAATGAACTCTATTATAATACATACATATATTGATATCAGAATATAGGAAATTGTAGATGTGAATATCACTAAAAGTATAACGAAGTTTGGTTTTATTAGTTGAAAGGTGAAAAAAGTTTTTTTTTTTATTTACATAGTCATCTTAAAAGACTGAAACTAATAAGACACCCAACTATTTAATTGTACGACCTTTGTCTGAAAGTCTCAACATGGTATAAACAAAGGGTTGCACCCGCACAAGGGCAAAGGCATTGCCCCATATTCCTATGTCATTTCTGATTATTCCTATCAAGTTTTAAAATTTTCAGAATTTGAATATAAATTAATGTAGATTCCCATCCCCAATGATGATTAATAAAAGTATCCCTACCATATATATATATACTAGCGGCTTCGCCCCTAGCCTCTATTTTTTTTTTTTAGGGGGGGGTATTTTTCCTTTTTTCGGGGGGGTTGGGGGTGTCCCTACCCCCAAGAAAAAAGTTATAAACCTTCCCAGGACCTATAAGAAGCTACCCTGTAAAGGAGAACCCGATCAAGTTAGCGGTTAGCGAGATCCTTCGCTACAAACAACAGACAAACAGACATACAAACAAACAGACAGACAGACATCGTTCTACTTTGTATTATAGATATAACTAACCTATCAATATTTGAAAAGTAGCCAACTTTTACCAACATATGAGGGGACCTTTTTATAATACTGTGGGTACCAGTCCATTGTCTCCTCCCTCCCTTAATAACTGGTAAGAGTTAATTAATGATTTTCAGTAAAATGTTTAAAAACAGAATCTTATGTTGGTGATTGTTATCAAGCTTATTAACTTCTTGCAATATAAAAACAAATTTAACATGTAAAAAATTAATTTTTGAAAAACTTTATAATTAATTTATTATTTAAATATTAATCTTTTGGTTGGGTTGTATAAACACTTCATGAGGGTTAGAGTTCCTTTCAAGTCATTCAAGGCTGTGTTTCTACAATGTAATCAAATAAGAAAAAAGAACAAAATAAGTATCATTTTATAAGAAATAATAATTAATAAACTATTAATGAAAATAAAAAGATTCATTAAAACTATTGCTTTTTTAGTATTTTAATTGTTTTTTTTCTTAAAAAAAATTCTCTTCAATATGGGACTTTACAGAACGAAAGGGTTTTGTCGAATATTTTTTTGAGAAGGGGGGGGGGGTTGTAAAGAGGAGGTACTCCTCCCCCCCTAAAAAAAATTTTAAAACATTTTCAGAGCATATAACGAATTTTACATAGCATGAATACAAATAGTTTTATTAGGAAAGTGCTTTTCAACTATGAACACTAATTTTGCTAAAGTGACGTGATAACTTTTGCAACATTGAATGAACCAGCTATGCCTACAGCTTCATGCTAAAGTTGTACTTAGTTAAATCATCATTTTAATTCAACAAAATTATTCTAATAGAAAATTAGGTTATTAAGATTATGTATGTTGGTATCTTTCTATCTATCATTCGGCACGTGTACAGATATTTGCAAGAAGATAAAAAGGGGAAATATGAAGAAAAAAAAATATCCCTTACCTATATCTATGTATCTATATTTCTATCTTTCTATCTATCTAACATCTAACTATCTATCTATCTAGGACCAGCCTGGCACAAGCAGACCTGGATAGCCTGTAGTCCACCTATTATATCTATCTATTTGTATTTATCTATCTATAAATTTCGCTAACTATCTATCTATCTAACATCTAACTATCTATCTATCTAGGACCAGCCTGGCACAGGCAGACCTGGACAGCCTGGAGTCGACCTATGGAACAACCACGGCCTCATCATCAATGCACACTATGAGGTACTAATTTTTTCCCTCGAATGTAAAAAGTAGAACTAAAATGTCAAAAATAAAGCTCTTCATGGTGCCAATAAAAAGGAGTGCCAATAAAATAGGAGGATAAATCTGAAAACGTTTGTTACAAAAGTTTTAAATTTGTTCCCTTTTTTATAGGTATTATACAGAGCTTCGCAAAAAATCATATTTAAAACCTTTCCTGATGAAAAGAAGAACCTTATCGGTTGAATAGTAAGCGAAATCCTTTGGTACAGATAGATACACAGACATACATCCTGTTACTTTTATAATATCATTATGTATTTCCAAAGAGTCTTGGAATTATTCTTCAGTCAACATTTTCGAAATTAGTAGATTAATACGCACCCATACTGAAAAATTATGTCTAGCATCGTATTAAATCCAGCTTTCTACGAATATAAAATGTACAACCATAAGATTCAAACCAGTTATATTAGCCCGTGCCTTCGGTCCCTCGTGGCTAACAAAACTAATTTCAACTTTTTATTTTTTTTACCAGCGGAAAGCTGCCTACAATACGATACGAGTAGATTAATATTTCTTATTAATTTTAGACGTTCTAAACCGTCACGCCATCAGTCCCATTCCAATGACTACTGTTGTACAAACAGGTATTTATAGTAGCGCAGCTTCTCTATAACTAGGTCATGTCTATACGTCGTTTTTGGGATGTAGTCTAAAGCATAGGCGTTTCGTTTTTTTAAGACCACATTATTCTTAGTGATTTATATCAGTGTTCATAAGATTTTTACACCCTTAATTACGATAAATAAAATTACCCCTTTAAAACTATTTCTGGAAAGGTTTTGACATAACAGGTTTGGTCAATACAAGCAAATGACTTAGAGATAGTATTTAAAAAAAACTTTGGAGACTAGTATCATATATCCCTAAATCTTTTTTTCGTCCTGAAATAGGATTGAAATTACTCAAGGAAAGAGGGGACATTGGGCTGTTTATTACACCAGCCCCTTAAGCTTTATAATAACGTTCTCTTATTCGTTGGTTTAACAACTTTGGGGACTTTTAATGAATTTTGATTTGTTGGTTTTTTAGGTTGAGTGTCCAAATGTTGCAACCCCTAATTGTAATCTATAGAAGGAGTAAATTTGTGTATTATCGTGGATTTAAATCAATTTATCGGCCATTGTCTTAACCCTGGGAATTACTTTATTGTAGTAGAATATATAGAGAATATATGATGATAGTTTGTATTTGTTTTCAAAATTATTAGTCCAAATATCTTGGCTCAAAACATACATTTATACAATACAACACTTGAATTAGATCATAAGAAAAAGCAAAATTAGAAAGGTTTATAAATGGTTAAGTCTTTCATTTTCATTTTAAAAAGAACATTTAAATATCTGCTGTCTACCTTTAATGATGATACAAAAAATAACCCCTTCTGTAGTTTAAAATTTGAAACGTTTGAACTCAATCAACTTGATGAACCAGCCAATCAAAATTTACTGAAGTCCAAAAAGTTATTTAGCCAACGAACAAGAAAATGTTATTATAAAACTTTGAGAACTTGTGAGATAGACATTCCATTGTCCCCTCTCTCTCTCTCTCTCTCTCTTATCTAGTATCTCCAATTATATTATTTATGCTTTATTTTATTATAATACATATAATCTAAAATTTTGTCGTTTTGTGGGAAGGTTTAAGATAAAACTGTAGGTTGGATTTTGTAGATTTGGTTGCTTTATTCTGACCTACTTTACAATACAGCCAGGGATAGTTGGATATTAGATTTTGTAGATTTGGTTGCTTTATTCTGATCGACTTTACAATACAGCTAGGGATAGATAGGGGGATATTAGATTTTGTAGATTTGGTTGTTTTATTCTGATCTACTTCACAATACAGCCAGGCATAGTGGGATATTAGATTTTGTAGATTTGGTTGCTTTATTCTGACCTACTTCACAATACAGCCAGGGATAGAGTGATATTAGATTTTGTAGATTTAGTTGCTTTATTCTGATCTATGAAAAAAAATATATCATGCTCAGCAAAAGTAAATGCGCAAAAATGAATTTTAGATAGGGACGTTACTTTGTATTTTCAACTAAATCCCAAAATTATTAAAAATCCTTTTTAATTCTATTTATTTATAACAATTCCTTATCCCTTATTCCATGTACAAAATAGTATAAACTTGGTCATTTTTCAATTTCATAGTATTTCAAGAAATAGTTTATGCTCTTTTTCTTGGAGGGGTTTTAGCATCAAAATTCTTTTATTCTCTATGAAAAATTTTTTTAAATCTTCGTTTAATTCGTAGTAATTTATATTTTAAAATCTATTTTCAGTAAATAGTGTAGTTAGTTTTTTTTCTTTTTGGGATATCATTATTGTATTTGACAGAGGGGAAAGTAAGAATCACTCAATGAGTTTCAAAGATTTTTTTAATATCTATACCAATAAGATTGTACTTTTTAGAAAAGCTTTCAAGTAGTGAAAGGACTTCAAAGTTAAAGTTCCTAGAGAGTAAAGGCGCATACACTATATTTTAATGCAGGGATCTAAAGGGATAAGACAATACTTGGTGTACATTCCTAATTATGATACACAAAATTACCCCTTCAGTAGATTAAAATTAGTGTTTGAAACGTTTGAACACTCAACTTAATGATCCAAGCAATTAAAATTCACCAGTGTAATAAACAGCCTCTTGTCCCCACTATATATCTTTCAGTTTAATTTCTTTTAAATTTTCCTCACCCTGTATATTTGAATAAATTTTGCCCCCCCCTTGTGGCCTAATCAATTTAATTATGTAAGATAAAATGGTTGCTTTGGCTAACCTAACCAAACCAAGGTTTAGTGGTGTTTCTGCTTTTCAACAAAATTAATAGAAATAAATAGAAATAAACTTTACCCCAAAATTCAGAAGAACAAAAAGTTGATTTAAAGCCCTAAATATCAACAAATGAGACGGTTTGAACTGATTCTTTGATATATTACAATGACAATTTTAAATGAATTTTTTTGGGGATTGATTTCCAGGTTTTTCTAATAACGCATTTGAATAAAAATCTGACTTTTGCGGAAAAAGGGCAATTTTAATGCAATTTTCGGCTAGGCTTGGTATAAGGGACGTATAGATTAGAAAAGTCCCTAGAAAAGGAATAGTTCCCCGTAGGAAATAAGCTACTGCAGGGGTTAGAAATGTTTTAAGGAATGGGATTCTATTTACGGTGGACTTTAAAAAGGAAGGAGTGAGAGCAATATTCTTACACAGGGCACTAGAAGCATTATCAATAACATCATTGAATATTTTTATTGGTGGATTTAGAAAATACATAAACTTTAAATGTTATACATTTAAAAATATTGAAAAATCCCTAAAAAATAAATTGACTACATTATTAAAAACTATTTTTATGCGGTTTTGTTTGAATTTATTAATGTTTTATGATAGTAGTAGAACTATTATCATATAGTTTTACTAGCGGCTACCTCCCTAGAGGCTCTCTAGGGGCCCTTGGGGTGATTGGGGGAAGGGAAGAGAAAAAATTTTAAGATTAAGGAATGCATTTTCTGTGTAATATCGTATTCACACCAAGTTTGCATAAAATGAAACGTACAAACATAATTTGAGTAATTTTAAGATTATGCAACCATAATATCTTAATAAAATTAAAATTTGCCAACATAGATATTAGGTCAATTTAATTTTTTTTTTTAAATCAGCTTTGAAAGTCAAGTAAGAAATCAACAGTTAGAGAGCAAGGGGACTTTGTTTTTTTACACTAGCCCCAAAGTTTATATTATCGTTTTCTTATATGTTGGCTAAACAACTTTAGGGACTTCTTATCGAATTTTGATTTGTAGGTTCATAAGGTTGAGTGTTCAACTGTTTGAACTCAGGGAAAAGGGAATGATACTCTGACAAACAATTCTAAAGGAAAATTTCCCCGCAACCCCCTTCCCCCTTTCCTCACCTTCATACCCACCCTTCTTCAGTTATGTGAAGAAAAAAACAAGATATACCCCAAGCTAACTTCCAAAGGTTTCGTGATTTTTTGTAGAATTGATTGTTACAATAGCTAGGCCTGGTTTTAACCACTTATTGTTTTCTACAAAAGGGGTAGTTATCTTTGAGGTTGTACATCAATTCATCATCAAATATCTTATCCCTTTAGATCCCTGATCAACACTTCTCTGTAGAAGGTTTAGAATATAATTTGTGTTTACTTTTCAAAAGCGAAGGTTTTTCTATAATTAGGGTCGGTCCGTCCGTACGTCCGTCCGTAACGGATAGCTTTTTTCGTTAATTTAGGCATGTTAGAATTGTCCTATCGATTTCAAATTTTGCATGGTGATTCCTTTAATAGTTTGGTACGATTTAGAAAGCGTAGCAACTCTATAATAATTACCAAAATGTCCGTACATCCTTTTTAAACATGTTGATTTTTTTACTTTTTTAACAACAAATTTTTATGTGATCTAATCATCCGATCGATCTGATTATTGGTATATTGATTCCTGGGACAACACAGTATAATGTTATAGGTGACGCAACTCTATAATCAAGTTCTAAAAATGTAAGTATGTCAATAAACATTATCTTGTTTAGGAAAATTCTAATAAGTATTAATTAAGGAAAAGAGCTAACCGTTACGGACGGACGAAACTACCCTAAATATAGAAAAGCTTCGCTTTTAAAAAAGGAAAATGGTTTAATTACAAAGGGCACCCTTGGCCTAGTTCCTCAGTGTACATTCAATGTCGCTTATATTATCATCCGCGTACAGTTTCATATTCGCAAAAAATAACAAAATATAGCAATACATCAAACTAACATACATGTGCTATGATCGCTTTAATAGTTATTTATCGCAGCTCTCCGAGGATATTAAATGAAAATTATTAGGTTAAAACCAGTTCAGTATGGCTGAGAGCCGTTTCTAATCCATCGGATATCAATCGGGAACGAAGCCATTATACTTGCGCTAAATATTCATAATGCCCATTTGATGTTTTGATAATGTGAAAAATGTGCAGAAGTGTTTGCACACCACATTCCTATTCAACCTTTTCATTTTTCTTTCCAGGGATATAGGGATAGATAAATACATAGATGGATAATGGCCTAAATAAGCGTAAGTGGACAAAGTGACTAAAAAATCAGCCATGTGACGTCATAAAAATGAGGGCTTACCCATCTCTTACTTATGTGTTTTATGACGTCACATGGCTGATTTTTGATACACTGTCCACTTACTTAATAAGCACCTCATAATTGATAAATTATATTTTTTTAAACAAATAATATAAATTACAAAAGTCCATGAATAAGTGTGCATTCCTAACGGCGAAAATAAACAAAATTCTCAATTTCAAAATATTAATTGAAATATTTGGGCACTGATTAGTTGCAGCACTCAATTAAGATTTGATAAAAGTCCCCAAAGTTTTTGATTATGGGTACCTTTCTTACTCTATCAACCAACCGCGAATTTTACTTTGATATTTTTTCAGGGATGAAATGTCAGGTCTGCGACCTTCCGACCAGCTGCAACAATCCTACGCCACCCTGCGGGGCCGCAAGTGGTCGGAGAAGAACTGCCGCGGCATCGGCGACAACTACGGACGTCACCACGCGGCCGCAGTTGCCAACGCAGCGGCCGCCGCCGCCGCAAACCTCAACTTTACTGACGACGCGCGGAGCGTGCAATCTCTTGCCGACGATTTTATACTCCCGGCG
Organism: Acartia tonsa; assembly: GCA_900241095.1. Taxonomy (NCBI): domain Eukaryota; kingdom Metazoa; phylum Arthropoda; class Copepoda; order Calanoida; family Acartiidae; genus Acartia; species Acartia tonsa. The sequence continues at coordinate 21,517 of LS053349.1, read as the reverse complement.
CCAATTGTGACCAGCGGCAGCCATATGCTGATGACGGCGACCATGAGCCGGCGGTCGAATTCGTCGTCTGCCGCCCAGGCGCTGGCGCACAGCCACCACATGAAGACTTTGTCCCGCTCCACGGATAAGTCTCTGGACTCTCTGGGTAGGGAGGATAGCACTGAACAATTATTAGCGTATCAAGGTAACCATTTTACACAATTTTTAGGGGAAAGAATCGTCATATATATTTCACTTGCGGCTTCGCCCTAGCCTCTAGGGGCTTTGCCCCATGAGGTATTTTGAAAAAAATTAAGTATTTCTGGTGCTGCCATTTATTTTAAAATAACTGCCTAAAAAATGGTGAGGGGATTTTTTTGTTTTTGGGGGATTTTGGGAATCCCACCACCCAAGAAAATAGCCAAACCACCACACAGGACCAGTAGGTATATTCCCTGAAGAGTAGAATCCAATCGGTTTAGTGGTTACCGTGATCTTAAGGGACAGACGGACAGACATTATTTTACTTTCTATTATAGATATCTTAGCTTTTTCAAAATTTAATTGATACAACTTTTTAATTATTAAGACAATATTCATTAAAAATGTTAATGTCTTCAACACCGTTAAAAAGATATTTATCCAGAAAAAATATGCAATAATTTAAATATGAAAAAATATTATTTTTAAAGGTTGCAGTAACTTTTAACTGCTAGAAAAGTTAAATGCTAAAATTTTCTTTAAATGCAAAAACTTAATTAAATTCAAAAGCTTAATAAATATTTTATTGTTTCAGAATTATCTGGTTTGGCAACCATGCTAAAACGTGAACCGCCGGACGGCAAGGAAAAACCGGAGCCGCCCAAAATCGGCCACAAACCGGAAACCCTGTCGCGGAAAAACTCAAAAAGTGATTTGATCGAGCGGTCGGGCGGCATGTCCGACCATTCCGGCATGGGCGGCGGAAACGGCAGTGATAGCGCTTCCGTGGCCGGTCTGGTGGCCGTTTCGTCGGCGGCCGCCATTTCTGCGGCCCATATGAAGGCGGAGAAACGCGAATCGGCTTCGTCCAAAGATATGGGGCAGAGCAACTACTTGGTCGAGTCTATGAAGACGTCGCAACAATCCTTTCTGGAACCACTCAAAGATGATGAGCTAGAACGACTGAAAGACTGGTAAGTCAGACAGACAGACGTTTAGGTCTCGTAGAGTAGCCTCGCTTCTGAGATATATTTTTTTAATTTTTCTAATAATTTCTAATGAGTGTTATTTTCTAATACTTTTATAGATAAAATATAAGTTAGTTATTAGTCGGTAGAAAGCTACAAGATAGAAATAAACCTATATGTTAGATAGAAAGCTATATGATAGATAAAAACCTATATGTTAGATAGATAGCTATAGGATAGATAGATAGCTATAGGATAGATAGATATCTATAGGATAGATAGATAGCTTAAGATAGATAAAAACCTATATGTTAGATAGATAGCCATAGGATAGATAGATAGGTATAGGATAGATATATATCTATAGGATAGATAGATAGCTGTAGGACAGATAGATAGCTATAGGATAGATAGATAGGTATAGGATAGATATATAGCTATAGGATAGATAGATAGCTGTAGGACAGATAGATAGCTATAAGATGGATAGATAGCTATAGGATAGATAGATAGCTATAGTATAGATAGATAGCTATAGGATAGATAGATAGCTATAGGATAGATAGATAGCTATAGGATAGATAGATAGGTATAAGATAGATAGCTTGACATTTATTTAAGGAAAGTTTTATAATATTTAAAACACATTTTTACACCTAATTAATTGGGGATTAAGCTATTGTACTATCCCTTTCTCCCTGGTAAATTATGAAAAGCCTGACCTAAATATTGCACAAAGAATCTTCAACAGTTCTTTTTTTTCTCTTGGAAATGGATAAAAAATATACGTGGATAATATGACAGGAAAAAAACTTTCGTCAATTTAGGTTGCTTACTTGGCTTATTTATTGGTAATTTTTTTTTATCTAGAAAAAAGGGAAGGAATGGACTAAAGGAGGTGGATGAAAAGGATCCCTCAAAAAAATCTGGTGTAACATCCAAGTAATAATATATCCATTCTTCTGGAAGGTTGAAACAAGAAGAATTGGTACTATCCCCCTTTCAGCCTTGTGGACCATAAAAATACCCACGGACGTCTGCATATTTTATGTGTGAGTGGGGGGGGGGGGTGTTTAAAACAAAAAAAAATGAAAAAAAATTTTTGGGGAAAGGGTATTTAGGACCCGCGGATTATATGATAATTAGAA
>LS053349.1:5662-16742 GCA_900241095.1 Acartia tonsa | reverse complement strand
GATTATAGAGTTGCTACGCTTTCTAAATCGTACCTAACTATTAAAGGAATCACCATGCAAAATTTGAAATCGATAGGATAATTCTAACATGCCTAAATTTACAACAAAAAAAAAGCTATCCGTTACGGACGGACGGACGGACGGACCGACCCTAATTATAAAAAAGCTTCGCCTTTAAAAATTATTGCATATTAATTACAATTTAAGTATATATTTGCTTTTTCCTCTTTGTACAAAAAAAACCTTTTCATTTTTTTTCGCCAGTCATAAATAATAACTTTTTTACGGATTCTTTAAACTAGCTTTAACAGAGATATAAAAGGATTTAGTTTCATTATTTATTATAGTAAATGAATTAATAAATATTAATTCGAGTCTTTTATTTCAAAATATTAAGAATATAAATTGCTTCAAATTCGATGGTTTATCTATTAATAATCAATATTTTAAAAGCGAAGCTTTTCTTTAATTAGGGTCGGTCCGTACGTCCGGAACGGATAGCTTATTTGTCAATTTAGGCATGTTAGAATTGTCCTTTTACTTTTTTAACAGTAAATTTTTGTGTGACCTTATTATCCGATTGATCTGATTTTTGGTATATTGATTCTTGGGACAACATAGTATGCAAGCAAACCGATTAATATCCGCTGGATTAGAACTGGATATCAGCGATACTGAAAAATCATGTATATTATCGTATTACAGACAACTAATATTAGAATAAAAATCATAAAATTGATACCAGTTTTGTTAGCTCGGTTCTACGGCCATTCAGGCCCAATAAATAGCTTTTCGCGGATATAGAATGTACAATGATTGTACATTTTTATATTTGTAGAAAGCTGGATATAATACTATGCTAGACATAATTTTTTCGTATGGATGAGAACCGGTTCCTATCTACCGGATTCGAATGAATACGAGAAAAGACTTTCCAGTATGGCTTAGAAAACGATTAATATCTGCTGGATTAGAACTGGATCTCAGCGATTCTGAAAAACGGTTATATGGCCCCTCAATACTGACTATAATACTATGCGATAAATAACTGTTCTAAATCTTTTAGTGTGCTCCTCCTCTCCAAAGACTTTAGCCGGCTCCGGCCTCGGCTCCAGCCTCGGTCCTTCCAGCCTGGGTCCTGTTATGGTGGCTCCTCCGGTCATGGGCTCCAGCCTGGGAGCTCCGGGAGGCACTCCGGGTGTACAGCGGGCAAGACAATCCAGTCTCACCAGCCAAATGGCCGCCAGGTAAGAATCGGATCAGCTTATAGTAATTAAAAATGACATCATACAATACAAATGACCAATGACAGACCAGTATACATTTTAATTGACCAATTGTAAAATGTATCCTTGCCTATTTTTTTCCATTTGTATTGTATGACATCATTTTTATTAGGCACTAAAAGCTGCTTCTTTTAATTCTGACCTAAAAGAAGGAACAGGATGTTTGTTTTTCTGTCTGTGTGTGTAGTTAAAGGTCTCACTAAATGCTCACTGATACTTTACAGTGAATCTCCTTAAAGGCCCAGTGAAGATTTATAATTACATATTAAAGTACCTCTAACATTCCAATTGCCCCTAAAGGCCTCAAGTCCCCTTAGAAGCCTGTAGTTTATAACAACTTTACACAAAAGATAAGAAATAAATTTTAATATATCCTCAATCTTCGTTTCCCAAATAACATAAAAAATAAATGTATAATTTATATAAATCAAATGTTATTGTTTAGTCAAAATGCTAATAATTACCAAAAATAAATACAGGATTCTTAATCTTTTTAGTCAATTATTTGAATTTTGTATGCTAGTTAAATAACATTAATTGTCAATCGTGTGAAACATCCAAATAAAATTTTTTTAAAAAATCTTCTAAATAATTTATAAGAAATAATCTAATTTATTTATAATAAATGATCTAAAAAATGTTCTTAATGTTTAGGACCCTAAATAGTTCTCAGTACAGTGAACCATGTACATCTCTCTCCCCACTTTGTTAGGGTCCATATGGATCTAAATAAACACATTTTATAAAAAAAATCTTCTAATTAATTTATGAAAATCTTCTAAATATTTAGGACCCTAAATAGTTCTCAGTACAGTGAACCATGTACATCTCTCTCCCCACTTTGTCAGGGTCCATATGTATTTAAATAAACATTTTCTATAAAAAAATCTTCTAATTAATTTATAAAAAATGTTCTAAATATTTAGGACCCTAAATAGTTCTCAGTACAGTGAACCATGTACATCTCTCTCCCCGCTATGTCAAGAGCAATCATCAACTCCTGTTCAAGTTAAAACGTAAGTTACTTTTCATTGTACAGTTTATTGTACAAAATTGTACAAGCTAATAAAATTAGGGAACAGCGGAAAGTGTCATGTGTGACGTCATAAAAATACGGTCTAAAAATGAAGGATGTAAAATATCATATTTTAAGAAAGCCTAAAGTGTCATGTGTGACGTCATAAAAATACGTCTAAAAAGAAAGGATGTGAGGATAAGTGGGAAAGGAAACCCCCCCAAAAGATATTTGTATGACGTCACACATGACACTTAAGGCTTTATCCATATTATCAAAAGTAAAATTTTCTACCTATAACAACAATTCTTACCAATATAAAACCATTAGCATAGCTACTATATAATAAAAACTCTATACGTTTTGATATCTAAAACAACTGAAGCAGAATGTTGAGCGAAGGATAAAAGTCCATTTAATTTAAAATCCTATCTGCTCCTTCTTGAAAGATGTGTAAACTTCATATAAAATTTTCTCATGGAAAAGAGCATTTCTTGAAATCTATGTAATATATAGAAAGGGTATTCGTTTAAACTGTTTTTTAGTTGCCATTAATAGAATTATATTGATTCAATAAAGTAATACTCTCCTACAATAAAATGTGAATATTTTGATTATATAAAGTGAAAACTAAAAGCGAAACTAAGTACAATTATTGGCAAAACAGAAAAAGTAAGAATATATCCCAGGGCTCGGCAGCCGCGCGTCAGCCGCGACTAAGCCTCAATATTAAACCCATTTGGATGCTTTAAAAAAAGGGATTGCAATATTTGAATCAGGCTTAGACTTCTAGTTGATATTTTTTTTAATTGATAGGTTATTTTTCCTAAGGCTTACAGGCGGCTGACGCGCAGGTGCCGAGCTCTGATAGATACTACTAGATAGTGCATAAGATATAAAGAAAGTGAGAAAGAAAAAAAATGTTGGAAATGTGCAGGGAGGCAAGCAAATGGGTTGAACACCTTTTGTTGAGAGTTGACAATCCCTCCCCCCTCCCTTCCCCATTCTTATAAAGAGAAAGAGGTATCTTAATACCCCCACAGAATGTTTTACTTCATATAAGACGGCAAGGGACGTAGTAAAACGGATGAAAAGCAAAGTAAATAAAACGCCACCCGCCATGATATCAGTTTTATCTAAAATACCACGTTTTCTTTAATCAAGACCCCTGCGGAGGGACCTCTAACTCTGAGAAGCATCCCAATAACCATAATTCTTTGCGAAATCACTAAAACAAAGCAATCAATTATTTGATCTAGAGAACTTGAATTCAACCCTCCATTTTTTGTTTTTAAAAAGAAAAGGAAAAATAATTGGGAGTAGAGGTAATTTCTTTTTTAAGGTCATTTCTCTTAAAAATAGTTAAAAACCTTTCCCGGACCTATGAAAAGTTACATTGAAAAGTAGAACCATATCGGTTCAGCAGTTAGCGAGATCCTTCAATTCAGACAAATACACACACACACTTTAACTTTTATTTAAGGATATCTATATCAAATTTTTTATTTAAAGGGGGGGGGGGGCAGTATAAGTATTTTTCACTTGGTGCTTAAAGGAATCTTACAAGCAAATGTAAATTTTATGTGCAAAAGCTAAAAATGCATTCCGTACTTACTCTGCAAGTAGTTCTATAAGAATTAGATTCCCACAATATTAGTATGAAATCAAATAAATGAGATTAGATAGTTTCAAAATCTTGAAATTTAACAAAAACTTAAGATCCTACATTTAAAAACTAAATGTACTGTGTAAAAGAAATGTACATAATTTTAGTGACAGAATATGTGTAATGATTCTATAAATCAATAATTCATTAGAACTAACCGTTTAAATCTAATCTCAAAAAGTTTTATTATGTTGCGGTTTTCAGGGACAAAATCGTACTTGTTGGAGCTTGATTTTGCAACTAACTTGTGCGGTTTTTATTCATTCTTCTTGGAGTTTATAGTTTGTACCCTTTTCATACCCCAACAAAACTTTACCAGTAATGGCAGTGTAATTTTGGTTTACTGTTCGTTTTGTTTAGTGCTAGGTATACTTAACCACAACTTTTTAGAGATACAATGTTTTCTATGTTTATCTGGTTATTAAGGGTTTTTTTTAATGCAACCATCTCGTAATCAATGTATAAATGGCACTTAGAATTCGAATTTTAATCTGAAATATTCATGAGTAATCCTTGGTAGGTCTATTTTCCCTAAATCGAACAAAAGGTTGGAAAAGTAGCGGATAACGGCTGGCGGCTCAGCCGTTTAGCCATTTTTTTGACTATTTTCAACGGTAATCCATCACGAAACCTATCTTTAAATAATACTCTTTTCCGCTCCAAAACGTTTTCAAACGGTTCTAGCCGGTAGTTGCTGGTACTAGAAATCAAAAAAATGTTTTTTTTTGTATCATTTCAAATGATTTAAAGAAAAAATATGTTTCAAAAAGTTGATTCCTACGTAATTTATAACAGATTGCCCTAAAAATAGCCAAAAAACGGCTAAACGGCTAAGCCGTTAGCCGTTATTTTTTCAACTTTTTGTTCGATTTAGGGATAGTAGACCTACGAAGGATTACTCATGCAAAATTCGAATTCTAAGTGCCATTTATACATTGATTACGAGATGGTTGCATTAACCCCCCCCCCCCTTATGAAGGTGGTAAAATTTAGTCTTTGTTTATAAAGCTGTCCAGAGAAAATAATAATAAGTGTAACCCCACTATTATTGCTTTAACTTTTCTTGCTGTGTTAAAAATTCTCTTTTTATCGTTGCGCTATTCATAAACTTACATATCGTATTTTTAATTGTTAAATCATACATTTTGAAATGTTTAGTTAAAGTAACAACTTTCCTCTTTAATTTATCATTATTTAGAAAGAGATATTTATATTCCATTATCCTATCTCTAAACTTATGCAAATTGTAGTATAGTTTAGAAGCAAATAGACAAATGGCATGGTCTAACACATCTTTAAATAAGTATACCCAGGGATCTAAAGGGATAAGACAATGGCCGATTAATTGATGTACATTTTCAATGATGCTACGCCAAATTTGCTCTTCTGTAGATTCCAATTATTGGTTGAAACGTTTGTACACTAAACTTAATGACTAACCAATCAAAACTCACCAAGTTCCTAAAGTTATTAAGCCAACGAATAAGAAAAAAAGGTTATTATTAAACTTTGGGAACTAGTGTAATAAACAGCCGATTGTCCCCTCCCTCCCTGAAGTATACCACTAAAACACTATGGATAAGTATATATATTGGTGTTTATAAAAAAAGTTAAAAAATAAAATACATTAATAGAACTAGAATAAAAGTTAACATTTTCAATTATGACTATAGGTAGTACACAGGGGGGAAGGGGACATTGGGCTGATTATTACATTTAAGTCTTAAATAACCTTAAATAGTCTTATTCGTTGGCTTAACAACCTTGGAGACTTGTATTGAATTTTAATTGGTTGGTTCATTAAGTGGAGTGTCCAACCATTTCAACCACTAATTTTAATGTAAGGGGTAATTTTATGTATCATCATTGTGGAAGTACATCAATTTATTGGCCATTGTCTTATCCCTTTAGATCCCTGTGTAGTACAGCAATGAAAAATCTTTTGAATGAAATAGTAAGTTTTTAGCTACAGAAATGCTTTTTTTTCTCGCTATTTTGTATATACACCAAAATATTGGTATACAATAGCATGCTTTTCAAAGTATTTTAAAAGAGGATCCAGATTTAATTTTAAATACTGTATTTAATGTTTCTAGGTTTCTATATTAAAGAAAGGCATTTAGTTTTTACCTTTTTAATCAATTAAAATTTTTCTATTTCATTTCGTCATTTCTATAAAAGTTAGAGTTTAAGTGAGGCTGTAACACTTTTTGAAAAAGCCCTTCAAGAAATAAATAATTTACTTAAAATTCTACGAAATTCTTCCAAACCTAAAACATTTTGTTTAGATACAGTGTTCTTGGTTATTGCTAGTCAACTATATGGCGATTGATAAAAGTGTTCATAGATTATTAAAAAAAGCTTTATCCCTTTATATTGTATTACTTCAATTTAAGAACTTTGAGCTTTGAAGTATGAATTATATGTAGTATGTATCTATCTATCTATATGTAGTATAGACCCTCTCATTTATAACAATCCCGAGCAGGCCTTATGCATTATTTATATATTCATCTGTATCTATCTATCTACTCATATCTATGTATGTTTCTATCTATCTATATTTAGTTTAGACCCCTCTCATTTATAACAAGGCCTGAGCAGGCCTTATGCATTATTTATCTACGTATACACAACGATCTACATATATGAAAGTATACTCTAAAATCAAGCATAAATATATCCAAAATAAGACTGCAATTTCAAATTAAATAAATTAAGTATATAATTAATCTTTTTACATATTTAGCCAATTTAATGTTAATTTTCATTGATCAGGGATCTAAAGGGATAAGACTATGGTCCATAAATTGATGTACAACCTTAATAATAATGCACAAAATACCCATTCTGTAGCTTTTAATTAATGGTTGAAACGTTTAAACACTCAACTTGATAAACCAACCAAGCAAAATTTACTAAAGTCCCCAAAGTTATTAAGCCAGGAAATAAGGAAACGTTATTATAAAAATTTGGGGACTAGTGTAATAAACTGTCCATATTCCACTCTCTCTCGCTCTGTGTCAGTTTGCTGATTTTTTGAGATAATAATTGTAATATTTTTAATACTTTAGGTATTTTACCCGGAAAATACTCCGGTTTTTCGGCGTGGACACCGGATCTGAAGAACAATCTAAACAGCTGTGGAGCCAGCGAAGACGGCGGCTGGCCATCAAAAAGTTAGGCGGGGTTAAGGTGAGCTTATTAGATATCATTTTTATTCCAGAAAAAAGAGAGGCATAAATATTAAATAACCTACTGTTTTCCTTAATGTCAATAACTATTTCGATCGCTAGCCCTACGGGATAATCTTTAACCATATATGAAGAAGGCGGGTTTTTTGAAAATAAGGAATTTGTCTATAAATAGATAATGTTAATAAGAAATTGTACTGTTTGTACCTAATAGAACAATAAATAATGGATATATTATAACTTGGATGTTACATAAGATTTCATGTTCTCTAATAAAGTAAAAAGCGTAGCGGGCTAAAATAACGATCATCCCCCATCTATCCACTCCCTTTACCACATCCCCTCCCCTTCTACTAGATGAACAAACTGACAAATAAATGAGTTCCATCTTAACAACCTAAATTAACATTCTACATATATTTATTAGTAAAAATCTTCGTCTAGATATGTAGATTATGTTAACTTCAATTATTTGATCTATACAAATTATTTCAACGAGTTGTTTCTTTTCTAAAATAAATATTTCAATTAGTAAATTATTTATTAAACGTGTCCTAGACATGGTTTTCAAGTAAAAAATATCATTAAATAATAATAAATTGTTGAAAGAACTAACAATTACTTTTTGCTGCTTATTGATTTATCGTTCAAACTATAAACTTAACTATTTTTTGTTATTTTAGTATTTGTCATTTTCGACTTCTTCCCTTCTTTCCAAGAAAAAAATATCTCTTTTTCGTTCCTTTCACAAATTCTTAATAAATTAATCAACTTTTAGAATAGGTTAAGGGGAAAAAATAATTTTAAAAATATTTGTAATTTGTATGTGACAATTTTAAACCCTTCAATTGCTTCGTTTGTTAAGTTAAGGGTTTGATGGGGATAAAAAAAAAATATTTCAACTTCAACTGCCCGCTACTTTAAATTTTTTTAGTGAACATTTTTTTTGGGGGGGGGAGGAGCGGTTCTCTTAAATAGTTATAAACCTTCCTAGGACCTATGAGAAGCTACGCTGTAAAGGAGAACCATATCGGTCCAGCGGTTAGCAAAATCCTTTGATACAAACAAAGAAACAGACAGACATCCTGTTACTTTTATATAAGGGTAATAAAGTTAGGAAAGGGGTAGCAAGGGTGCCACAATCGAAAAATCAAAGATTTTGTCAAAAACCTGTCGTTCGTTGTTTTGTGCCTTGAAGGAAATTCCTTGAATTTAAAATGCATAAAGAAAGTTTGCAATCATATTAATGCAAAAAAGTCACTTTAGACTATGGTGTGGGTGGGTTGTCTTTGATAAACAGCTGGAAATTTTTTGTCATAAGTTCGACCGAATCTCCAACTTCCACTCAAAGAATTTTAAGATTTTTTGCGACTTCATATTTATATTAATAATATTAATACTTGTTCATGAACTTTAACAGTTATAAATCTATCTCAACCATAACATTTTAATTGGTATCTACTGCTTCTACATAACGAAATATATTTCAAAGAAAAAATTGTTATTATCAATCGCATATCTTATAGAAGTGAATCAAAAAATATTAGCTTGGTCATTTTATACTGATTATGAATCCCAAAACTAAAAAAAAAAGAAAGTTATTTTTTATATTATTATGAAATAATCATTTTAATAGTTTATGTGGATTATATGTCCATTTAAAGTTAACGAATTTATTTACATTATTTATGTCAAAAATGTGTCATTAAATTTAGGTGGTCATGTCTAAAATACAATCTAGTAATGTACACTTTAATTCTTTTATTGCTTTCATAAATGCTCGAAATTTTAACGCGATGCTATTTACCCTAATGTTAACAAAATATCGACATTAAATAAACACCCCTTGGGTGCACAATACCAGCTTAAAGCGTTCTTGTATATTGGTCTATTTTACCTTCTTTCTTTTAATATTGTCAGGGATGAAACATTGGACGGTAAATTTATGTAAATTTCCTATGGAAATAAACAAAATTATCCCTTCCGTAGATTAAAATTGAAAAGTTAAAACATTACTTGTTTGTTACCAACTAATGAAAATTCAATAAAAGTATCCAAAATTGTTTAGCCAACGAATAAGATATCTTAATGCTAGTCTAAATTGCAATCAAGTGTCCCCTAAACATTATAGGTTGTTGCGAATATTTGTAATTTATATACTTACAAATGAGGTCATATTGATATTACATATTTAATAACACCTTGACTTTAACAACGTGCTTGATAAATGTATGCATAAAGAAAAAGATATCTTCGGTTTTAATCAATCGTAAAATTGCTTATAAAATAAAACCTTTGTATGCATACACTATACTTTATTATTATTAAAATGTCAATTTCAAAAATCTATTCCTTTTTGACTTTCCAATAATGATTATAAAGTTTTGCCTAATTGTTACAGAAATCCTCATATTGGGCTTTAATCGATTCTTACTTAGCTCATAGATGTCCCAGTTGAGGGGGGTAAAGGAGTGTCCCTTCAAACTTTAAAATCCCTCATTTAACTCCCCTTAAAAAAATATAAAAATACATTAGATTAACCCCCTCAAACTTTTATGAAAACACCCTTTTTACCCCCCCACAAAAAAGGTTGTACGTCCTTGACTTAGGTAGATAGATAATCACAGCAATAATTTGAAATAGTAAGATAGGAAATGCAATTATTTTTTTACCCCTATTCTGCAAATTATACACTTTTCATTGAAAATATACATCAACAAGGACAAGGAAAATTATTACAAAAATAGGAACAATAACATCCATAAGAGCTGAACTATTTAGACAGTTGGACAAACGTACATTAACACTTGTAGAGTAGGTGCACTTTTAGTATTAAAGAATCTGAATATCATTACAATTACAATGGAACTCAAAGTTTTATTCTATTCGTTGGCTCAAAAACTTTGGATACTTTTATTGAATTTGGATTGTTTGGTTCCAAACTAGTATGTCCATACTTTTCATCCACAATTAAAATCTAAAGTAGGGGAAATTTGTTTATTATAATTCTGGATCATGTATGAAAAATTACTATCATAATTCTTATCCCTAAAGATCCCTGACCAAATGAAAATCATTATATTATTTGATCATCAATAATAAGGCAGTCAAATTTCATTTCTTTTTATATATAAGTTTAGTATTGAAATATAAATTGAATATAAAGTTAGTACTCTTTAATTTCATGGAAATGTAGATAACTCTCTCTCTCTCTCTTTCTCTCTCTCTCTCTCTCTCTCTCTCTCTCTCTCTCTCTCTCTCTCTCTCTCTTTTTTTTTTCTCTCTCAGTAAGATTTATGTAGGTCCTTTAAGATTTCACTAACCACTGAACTGATTGAGTTTCCCTTAAGTTTAGATTTTTTTCTCTTCTAATGACATTTGGGCCTTTTTGGGGGGGAAGGGGGAGTGGGGGTGGATTAAACACTTCTTCACCCTCCCTTTTACGCCCTAATAATACAACACCCCTAGGTGCTAGGGTCGAAGCCACTAGTCTACTTAGAATATTGCGAGCAAACTATACACAAAGAATATATAAGTACTGTGGAACCTTTTTAACTTTACATAAACTTAAAGTCAAGGATACACAAGTCATTTTCTGCACAGGTGTCCTCATGATTTAGCAAAATTAGGTGTGTAAATAATTTAGCAAAGTTTATGCCTTATAGAAGCATAAACCTAAAACATCTTATTATTCGAATGTGGTTATGTTATGTTGAAAAACCTTTCCTATTGTGCACGTTTGAAAGTCTTACATCAAAGTAAATTTCATAACATTATTTACAATTTTTGGATCTACTGCAGTTTACGGTAAAATATTGCTAGTAAGTAAAATCTATGAATTTTAAAGGCTGCTAGCTGCCAAACGGCTGAACGTACAAATCATACCCGCACACCATTTTAAGCGGCATAAGAAGGCCTA
>LS053346.1:0-11120 GCA_900241095.1 Acartia tonsa | reverse complement strand
GTGGGCACATTTTTTATGAAACAACCGTGGGTACTTTTCATCGTTTCTAGTTTGACGCAATTTGTAAACCACCTTTCATAATTTAGAATAGTTATTACCATATCGTATTATAGACAGCACTCCACTGATATTAAAATGAAAAATGTTAAGTTTAAAAACAGTTTTAAAAGCTCTGAGGGGCCAAACGCCCGGGCTAACAAATTTTATGATTTTTATTTATTCATGGAAAATTGTATTTAATATAATAATAATTTAATCAGTATGGCTGAGAACCGTTACTTTTACTAGCGGATATTAATCGGTTTCGAAGCCATACTTACATAATAATTATTGTTTGTAAAAAAGTATATTAAAATTTTATACTTTTTAAACAATAGTTTTTGCTTGTTAATTTAATTGTTAGTTATAAAAAGTGTACACAATTAAGAAAAAATACACTCTAAAAATTACTTCTAACAATCAAGAAAAAATCTACCAGCTTAAAATAGAACTTAGAATCTTAAGTTACCTATAGATTACTTTAAAACTATTTTTGCAATAAAACTCAAATGCTTTTTTTACAATGAAAATGTTTTATTGTATGGTTCAACCAATCATGAAGATCGAAAAGGCTGGATACGCAGCCATTTTCGCATACAATAAAAATTTTGAGGTAAAATATATTGCATCTGCTACAACTCGAAGAGGTTTTGGGGTTGGGTCCTAGCAAAAAATGTTCCTAAAAATGTTTCAATATATTTATTGCCATGTCCAATTATGACTTCAAGACAAAGGTCTTGCAAACAAATGGTTGGTTGTCTGTAACTTTATCCTGTTACAAAATTCGCGTACTTTTAGAGTGTATCAAAATTACGCAAAATTTTCATATTGTAATAAAAGTCAACCTTGTAAGTTCTAGTTAGAAACTTTGATCACGGGTGTACATTTAAAACTGCTAATTTTTATCACATTTTTTTTAGAAGAAGTTTATTTGAGTTCCTTAAAATGGTAAAACCTGTTAAAACTGAAAGTTTTTGTTGACAAACAATTATATTGCAATTGTGGGAATTCTCATAAAATGATGACTATTGACCTATATGATAGATGTTAATAATTAAAAAATACAATTACAAGACCAAATCTGTATTAAAGGTCATGTGAAACTTTTAACATTTACTATATTTAACATTCAAGCTTTTCATTACATTATCTTTGGTTCTTTCTTTCGACTATATAAAAATTGCTTTTCCCCATCAGTTTTAGTTAATCTTTTAAGTTTGCATTTTTTTCCCAATCTAAATGGCTTACCTTTTATTTATAAAACCAAGGGACAAGGGATGTAAAATAATAATACCTTACTCCTTTTAATTTTTTCACCGAAGAAAAGTTTTCTGTTGCACTGTATGGCAACAATAATGAAAAATTGAAATATTTCTGGTTGACTAGAGAAGACAAGATGATATCTAACTAAGCAAATAGATAATATTTGTTTCAAAGGTCATGCATACCACCAAATCATTCATCTCATGTAGCAAATTTATGTAAATAACTTTACGTAAAAGTATTTATGGGAATATACAGTCATATATGGAAATTCTGAAACCTTAATTTTAAAGTGTATTACTGGTTATCTGAAGCAAGGGCATCTGTATCCTCACACCAAAAAATATTCTTTTCTTTTTTCAAATCTAAAATGGCTATGGAACTAAATTAAGACACTTGATCTATAAATGGTGATTATACTTGATAGAAAGTTAGGATAGGTTAAGTTGGGTTTCTTAATGTTATGTCAACGTTTTATGCTTCTATTTAGAAACCTATAAATATATAAGATTTATTTGTTTTGGAGTTTTGTTAATTATGCAATATCTGTTATCCTTTGATTAATTGATGCACACTCCCAATTATCATAAACAAAATTTACAATTTATTGATGGAGAAAGTTTAACCAATCTACCATCAAAAGTTTTTAAGCTACAATAGAGAGATCGTGTTTAAAAAAAATTGTGATCAGTATGATTTACAGTCCAAAGCCTCCTTTCCTGCATTTGTATTAATGTCACCTGTTTACATTTTAAATTATGTTTCACAAAATTACCATTTCTGTGGGTTAAAAATTTAAAATTATTGGTAAATTTTTTTACACCTTTTAAAACTGTCTAATCCAAGTTCAATTAAGTGTCTAAAGTTTTTGAGCAGAGATAATACAGTTTGATATTAATTAGTTTTGCATTATATGAACACCTCTAACTCATGCAGAAAAGCCTACAGAGGCATCCATGCAAATTAAACATTATAAGAAACAAACATACATTTATCAACATTTCCAGTAGCGATGCTATTCTAGAATATGTCCGCCTTTATATAGCCATACGTCTGTCTGAATGACTGTCAGGCCTTGAGTAAAGTTGAGGAATTTTAGATTTTTTGTTTTTGTTAGATATATAAAACGTTAATGGATATATGTAGAAGTATTTCTTTTCTTGGGAACGCCTCTTAAGGGGCGTCTCATCGTATTTTTATAGTAGCTTTTGATGGTGGTTATTTTAGGTTAGGTTAAGGTTAAGCAATTGACCTCGCAGGGGCTAGAAATAGGAGAAAAGCTACTGTGAAAATTCGACGAAAAGCCCCCTTAAGAGGCATTATCACGAAAAGGACTATACCCAAATATTCCTACATGGATATATTGACAGGGGAAAAATTATCGTTAATTTAGATTGCTCACTTGGACATTACGTATTGAACAGTTAGTTCATCCTGTAGTTTGGGAGGCACTTGGCTAAGGGGGAGGGGGGGGGGAAGTTGATCGTTATTTTAGCCAGCTACAAGTTTCACTTTATTAGAGTACATGATAATCTGGTGTAAGATCCAAGTAATGATATATTCATGTCAAATGAAAAAAATAAGGTTTATTTTTTGCTTCGTTACATATGGATGATATCGCCCTTGCTACAATTTATTTTAACAAATTTATAATAACATAGTTATTTATATAATAAATCTTTTTTTGATATGATTAAATAATCATTATAACTTTATTTCTATTATTTATTACTATTTTTTAGAACTGATAAGTTGGCAAATAAAATTAATTTATCAATATGTGTGAATTTAACTGATTACATACATAATAACAGTAATGTTTGTAAGTAGAACAGAATTACTTTGCCTTAATTTCATGACATAAAATACAACAGCAAAGTGATTTACAGAAAATATGAATAGAAAATGGTTATCTAATTGAATAAAAAACATGTAGAAATCAAATGAAAAAAAAAGAAAAATAGTAACGATGGCTTTAATTTCTATTGGGCATTTTCAATAAACCGATGAATTTTAAAACTTTCGTTGGATATCTTATTCAGCTTGCCTGTCATTTTGTCAGTTCGTTTATGAAGTTTATGAACATGATAATCTGGTGTTAGATCCAAGTAATAATATATTCATTATCTAACAAAACTCCAAGTTCAATTTATCTTCGTTCAATTCTTAAATTTATTTGCAAGTTGCCTGATTTAAAAACCTTTGCTTAATTTATTCCGAAATTCTTAGTACGGCATGGCTTTTAAACCGTTTAATATCCGCTTGATAAGAACCATTTTTGGGGCAAAACTGAAATGCATCACATCATATCATAGACAATTTTCCGTGAATAATAAATTCAAAATCATGAATTGAATACCATCACTTCTTGTGGCCAACAAACCCAGTATTAATCTTATAATTTTACTATCCGCGTAAAGCTGTCTATAGTACGACGCAATAGAAAACTAGTCTCTTATTCCTGCACCAAGCAGAAGTTAAACTGCAATTGATATATTATTACTTGAATGTTGCACCAGATTGTATGTACTCTGATAAAGTAATACTCATAGCTGGCTAAAATAACTATACCTACCATCAACTCCCTTCACTTTACCCCATCCCCTTCAACTGGATGAACGAACTGATTAATAAATGAGGTCCATATTAGCAAGCTAAATTTCCCCATGTTAAAATATCCACGTATATCCTATATCCATTTGAATTGATGTGCAGGCAACAAAAAGTGAAGGAAAGATTGATTAAAATGAATTGTTTTCATTGTTCATTTACAAATATGTGAGAATCAGACACAACAGAGATAATGGGATTGATAACTTACAAAAAATAAATTGAAACCTTTAACGACAACGCACAAAATTTATTTTAAAACAAATTTGTAGCTCACTGCATGAAAAATCTACAATAGTTTTGTTCTAAAAACAACAGAAATGACATACTTATAGCAATGGATTTGTCATTACTTGGATCTTACACCTGATTTGTATGTACTCTAATTAAGTGAAACGTGTAGCTGGCTTAGATAACGACTACTTAATTATCCCCTTTAAATTTTCCCCTGTCATAATATCTACGTATATTCTACATCCATTGCTTTTCATAATAAATTTAAATAGTTTATTATTGGTACAGTTTTAATAATCTTATCAATATGATGTACAATTTTATAATGGCTTCAAAATTTTCTTCTTAAATAGATTGCAACACAAATAAATGACGATAAGACTGAATGATTTATGCAAGTTTAAATACATTTTACCTTATTTTTGTAAATCTCTATATTCTTGAGATGTATGTGGCCATATGTTTGATAAAAACTGATTTAGAATGCACTTGACGCATAACTCTGTGCCAACTTTATGAGTGGAGCTTCTCTTAAAGCGAAGCAGCTTGTAGTGCCTAATAAAAAATTACGGTATACAATACAAATAACCAATGATAGACCAGAGACCATTAATATTGATCAATGGTAAAATTTATACTGGCCTATCATTGGTCATTTTTGATGAGGTCATTTTTTATTCGTCACTATAAGCTGCTTCCTTGAAGCTAATATAAGGGTAACTTTATGAGCGGAGCTACTCTAAAAGCGTTTATTATGGGTGTGTTTAACATTTTTCCAATTTTTTCTTTGCGATCAATTGTAATTGCCACCTCCTACAAAAGCCACCTTAAAAACAGTAATAGAACGAAAATTTTCACTAAACATAATGTGTATTCCTTATTGAAAAGAACTACGGACAAAGTTAACATAAATTTTATTGTTATACTACTGTTTTTAAGCCTTATAACTCACACCATTAAGGAATTTTAGCACAACCTTCCCCCCCTCTTTATTCCATTTATAAATTATTTTTTTTTGTACCTTTCATATGAATAAAGTTTTAAAAATCTAAGATAGGTATATATGACCCCCAGCCATTCCTTTTTCAATAAAAGGTCACTTAGATTTTTTTACTTTGGCAAATGATTTGAAGGGGTTAAAAATATGTCATAGACAAATTAAGATACCTGCACAAAAATGAATTTATTATTACTTGGATCTTACACCAGATTACTCTAATAAAGTGAAACTCGTAGCTGGCTAAAATAACGATCCTCCCTTATCCACCCCCTTTACCCCAGACCACCCCCTCCTTCCGTATGCACGAACTGACCATTACTCTACATCCATTTTAGCAAAGTAGTTAATATTTTACAAAACACACAGACAAACAAAGCTTTATTTTCCATCTAGAAATAAATATTTACATACTTTTTTGAGCCATAAAATAAGATCTTATATAACACATCTACATTTTTATGTTAATTCATATCATAAATAATGCTTTCATGGTAATTATTAATGCATTATTTGACAAATTGAATAATCAAATTGAAAGAAAATTTGTTGTTTTGTTTTTCAGAATTTTTTTTACATTTAGTGAAGATTCACATTTATGAGAATAAAACAACAATTATTCACAAATAACATATACATTTTATACTTTAACAAAACTAAAGCTTTTTATAGTTCCTATAAAAAATGACGTCATACTGGACTACCATTGTTCAATTTAAGTATTTACTGGCCTGCCATTGGTAATTTAGTCTGTGTATTGGTCTATCGTTGGTAATTTTATTATATGTCGTCATTTTTTATAGGCCCTATAAAGCTTCACAAAACATTATCAATTTATAGTTCAGTTTGAAATGTACAACCTTTGCATCGTATTATAGACAGCTTACTGAAGATATTTAAATGAAAAGTTATAACATTAAAAAGAGGCCTTTAACCTCACCTCAAATATATCCTGGACCTACAATAAGCTTAAGGATAACCAGCGGTTGGTGAAATCCTAGCCTACAGACATACAGACATTCAGAAAGAAACACATAAAGTTATTTATAAGAATAACTTCAAAATTGCATGAAATGTTTTTTTTTGTTATTCCTACCTAATTCAACTGTTAAGCTAGCTCGTTATTGCTGTACTACTCATGGATATACATGATCTTGTCATGAATAAAAGTGTACAGTTCTGATAGTCTGAATTGGGCTGCAGTTAAATTTCTCATTCACATTGTTAAAATTCAGTGAAATTCCCAGGGGGGTGGGTGGGTAGGGACATTTGGCTGTTTATTACACTAGGCCCCAAATTTTTATAATGACGTTTTCTTATTCATTGGTTTGTCAACTTTGGGGATTTTTATTGAATTTGGTTACTTAGTTCATTGAGTTTAGTGTCTAAACATTTTAACCAATAATTGTAATCATCAGAAGGGGTAATTTTGTGTATCATCATTGGTGATGTACATCAATTTATCAGTCATTGTCTTAACCCTTCAGATCCCTGGAAATTCCATGGAACAAAACAAAAATGACCTTAAGCATTGTTTGCGTGAAACATACACTAAGTATCACAATCAAGGGATGCTCTTGTCTTAAATTATTTGTTTGGTGATGATGATAAACAAAATTACCTCTTTTGTAGTCTACAATAAGTGGCTGAAACGTTTGGACATTCAACTTATTGAACCAACCAATGAAAATTCAATAAAAGTTAGTAAAGTTGTAAATCGAACGAATAAAAAAACGTTATCATAAAACTTTGGGGACTAGTGTAATAAACGGTTCAATGTCCCCCGGCCTAGCTGGAAATTGTTACAGATTTTTACAACATGAATGAGAACTGTAAACTTTTATTCATATCAAGATTAAGTATGCCCATTAGCAGCGCAGCAATAACAAGCTTTTTGTGACATACAGACGGATAGACTCGCGGAACACTCAGATTACAGAAAAACTGCGCTATAGCAATAAAAGAAAGTATAGGATTTTGTTTTTAAGATTTATAACAACTAAAATCTCCTTGCATACATATTTTATATGAAAATTGGAATATAGATTATTACAAAAACTTTATCTTAAAAGAAACCTTATCATTATTGATTGAAAATAGTTCGATCTTAGTTAGGGTTTATTTTTTGTAAATTTTTCATAAATTTTGTCTTTAAGCTTTGCCTAGTAAAAAGAATCGAGTCTTAATATAAATCATACAATTAAAATAAATATGGTTTCCCTCAAAGCGCCTGCTTAGCCTTGAAAACGCCATCCCTTTTTAAGATGAAAATTTAAGATAGGGGGGTTGATTTTTATTTGCCTCACCCCTGCGGGTGGTCCTAAATTATCTGTCATAAATTAACCTAACCTGACACACAACAAATACTTGTTTTGAAATAAAGGGTCACTTTGAAGTGTTTTTATAGCACATCAACCCTTTCCAAAGCAATCCCACGAAAAATGGCCGAAAACCTACAAGGATCATTACACAAATTCTTCTTCTTAAAAGTGTACTGTTAATTAATTATCTAAATCATTATCCATGCCTTTTGAAATTTTGGAACTTTGCATATGCTTGTTTACTACACCATTACTTCCAAGGACAATTTTCACTTCATTAACTTTTAGTATTCTGATAAGAAATATACATCATAATTAAGAAACATCTAGAATTAAATTAAAATTTAGCTAATTTCCGGGGTATACAGTACACCAGGGAGGGAGGGGACAATGGGCTGTTTATTAAACTAGTCCCCAAAGTTGTTGGCTGAAAACTTTGGAGACTTTTATTGAATTGTAATTGGTTGGTATATTATTAGTGTTCAAACGTTTCAACCACATAAGGAGCAATTTTTTGTAACACCATGAGGAATTTGCATCAATTTATCGGCCCTTTTCTTATACCTTTAGATTCCTGGGTAAACACAGTATACAGGCTAAATTTGAATATTGCCTTTTTTCTTAATAATAAAGATTTTAATTATTTGTAGCGTAGCTGCTCTATATAGGAATGTACGTTCGTCCGTCACTACGGTTAAGTAAGTAGTAGTGTTTTGTTTCTTGAAATTCTTGAGAAATTATTTACCACAAAAATATAAAAATACTGTTTCTTATTACATTAACCAATTTTTTCTCTACTTTCATTGCAAAAAAAGTCTTCTTCTACGCTACTTATGGACATTATTAAAATTGTAATTTAAATATTTAAGTGCTTTTTTTGTCCTAAGTTGGTCACACATATATTGATTTGAATTGTTAATTAATGAGATATGAATTGTTATTTTAGTGGTTTTTAAATGATATATCATATGATGCACACTTTGTAGGAAGTAAATTTAAAAGAAATATTATTTTTTTATTTATGTAAACTTTTGTTGCATATTTTAAATGGTAGTATCTCAACAAATGCAATTGGACCAGTTGAAATAACCTCTCATTTAAAAAAAATGCAGAAAAATAAATAATTAGTTAATACCTAATAGATACAAGAGACAATGGGCTGTTTATTACACTAGTCACCATAGTTTTATAATAACGTTTTTTTATTTGTTGGCTTAACAACTTTGGGGACTTAATTTTGATTGGTTGGTTCATTAAGTTGAGTGTTCAAATGTTTCAACCAATGATTTTAATCTAGTGAAGGGGTAAACTTGTGTTTCATCTTTTAGGATGTACATCAATTTATCGGCTATTGTCTTATTCCTCTAGATTCATATTAATATTTTCTTTTTTTTCAGGTATTTTTGTTGACAGTTCTGTTAGCTGCCTCAGGTCACTGTGGCCGCCAGCTGACCAAGCTGGAACAGGATGCAGTCAGAGAGCTGGCCAGAGCTGGACTCCTAGGAGAGGGCATGGAGTTCCTCATCGATGAAAAGTTCCCTGCAGGGTTGATACCACAAGTAACCAACGAAGAAGTTGTTTATGATGATGATATTTATGAATATTACTATGATGAAACAGAGGTTGTTGATGAATCTGAATTTAGTGATGAAACTGCAGAGGACAGAGGAGGGCCCAAGCGTAAGCGCCATCCTTTGATCAAGAAGCGGAGGCCATTGAGAATTCCCTTGGCCAAAGATATTCGGTTGCAGCCAAACAAAAGGTTTTTCGGCCTGGGCAACAACAACAGAGATAGTCCTGCCAGGCCCCATGTTGGAGGTTACAATGCTCCTAAGCCCAGCTACAACAAACCCAAGCCTCAGTACAAGCCAAGACCACAATACAAGCCTAAACCTCAATATAAACCCCAGTACAAACCTCAGTTGTCATACAGGCCTGCCCCTAAGCCCAAGCCGGCTGCAAAGCCTGCAGAGATTGACTCCTATGGCAAGCCTCATGCTGCTCCCATTGACAACAGTAAACCTGCTGAGGAAGCTGAGCCCCTGCCACCTGTAGAAGAAGTTGAAACCTATGGATCTCCTGCTGCAGATCCCATTGCAGCTGATGAACCTGACACATACGGATCCCCGGCAGCTGACCCTGTATCTGTTGAGGAACCTGACTCTTATGGCTCTCCTGCTGCTGACCCTGTTTCAGAGGAAATTGATACCTATGGTTCCCCTGAGGCTCCTCCTGCTGAAAATTATCAAGAACCAGCTCCTGCACCTGCACCCGCACCTGAAGCCCCCAAGAAGCCAGCACCCGCTCCATACAAACCTTCCTACAACAGACCATCTTACAAGCCAAGACCAGCATACAAACCCAAACCCACCTATCAGAGACC
Organism: Acartia tonsa; assembly: GCA_900241095.1. NCBI lineage: Eukaryota > Metazoa > Arthropoda > Copepoda > Calanoida > Acartiidae > Acartia > Acartia tonsa. Next base: position 1,273 of record LS053346.1, on the reverse strand, counting down.
TGCTTACAAGCCCAAACCTACATACCACCAGCCTAAGCCTACCTACAAGCCTGTCTACAAGCCATCCTATCACCCCAGGCCAGTGTACAAAGGAAAGCCTATCACCACCACTGCAGCCCCAACAACAACAACAGCAGCTCCAACAACAACAACAGCCGGATATTCCCAACCTGCTGAACCTACCTACTTTGAACCCGAAGAACCTACCTACTTTGAGCCTGCAGAGCCAACCTACTCTGAACCCGCCCAACCCTCCTATTCCCAACCAGAACAGCCTTCCTATTCTCAGCCTGAGCAACCATCCTACTTCCAGTCTTCGTTTGAGCAGGAGTCTGCTGAGCCCCAGTACACCTCTTCCCAGGGCAACAGCCATGACGTGCCTGATATCTTTGAGAATGCAGGATTTATGGGAGCCTTCCCGGATTTTCCCATTCCCAAGTTCCCTGACCTAACCCCCACATTCGACAAAGCGGCATTTAACAGTTTCAGAGGTTAACAAATGTTTAGAACTACATTTTCTTTTTGTATATATTTACTGTAAATAGATGAACAAAGTTAATTATTTATACTTGATAAATTATGACATCTTAATGATAAAGAAAAGACTTGATAATAAATCTTCTACGTGACAAAAACTGTATATTGTATTTATTTCTTCCTTGCTTGTATGCTGCATGTATTGTTATCATAATAATAACTCTTCGTTTAGATCTATCCTTCCATGTTTATGTATAAATTGCATGATTTTTGCATGTTTACTTTATATTCTTCACTGAAAACTAATCTGCTTGCTGTAGTTATCATGAATGTTGCATTAATATGAATGTTTGTATTTTTAGAGAATAAAAAGAAAACAAGTGGGGACCAGGAGGGAAGTTACAGTGTATCCAGTGCTAAGAAACCTGTCAAGACAAGTCGACCTGCCCCGGCCCCAGCCAGTTACAGCAGTGTACCAGCTCCGGCACCTGCACCAGCTCCTTCAAGCTACAGCAGCGCTCCTGCCCCATCCAGTTATAGTGTTGCACCAGCTCCAGCCCCTGCACCATCCAGTTACAGCAGTGCACCTGCTCCGGCCCCCCAATCAAGCTACAATCGTGCTCCCGCCCCAGCTCCCCAACCAAGCTATAACCGTGCACCAGCACCTGCTCCCGCCCCACAATCCAGCTATAACCAGGCACCCGCCCCAGCTCCTCAACCAAGCTATAACCGGGCTCCAGCACCTGCTCCTGCCCCACAACCCAGCTATAACCAGGCACCCGCCCCAGCTCCCCAA
>LS053341.1:4584-17992 GCA_900241095.1 Acartia tonsa | reverse complement strand
GTGTATATAATAAAATATCATTCTCAGAACACTTTTGAACAAATTTAATTTTGGTTTAATTAAAGAATCTTTGTCTCCCAACCTACAATATCCTGTTAAAAGTTATATTGTAACAAGCACGATTTTGTCTAGAGTAGGAAATAACATTGGAAATAAAAAAGAATTGCTTTATTTCAGAGAGAGGGGGGTCAATGGGTTGTTTATTACACTAGTCCCCAAAGTTTTATTATAACATTTCTTATTTTTTAAATTAACAATTATGGAGATTTTTACTGAATTTTAATTTGTTGGTTTATGAAGTTGAGTGTTCAGACGTTTCAACCACTAATTTTAATCTAGCAACCTAAATTGACGACAAAATTTCCCCTGTCATAGTATCCATGTTTATCATATTCTTTATCAAAACAGATTAGGAAATGATACAAATTTATTTTCAATGTTTTAAAACAGGTTTATATATTTGTCCGCTTCAGCTGTGGGTTTTTGAAAAAAAGGTTAGCATTTCTTCAGTTGCTGTGGATTAGCTGTTGCTTTGAAATAGCGGAAATAACAATCGCTGCGGCTGCCGACCCCTGGTTTTATGTTCTCTATAGGTTAATAAGTAGATTACTTGTGTAAAAAAATCAATTCCAGAAGTTGAAAATAAGTTAATTAGATGGAACAAAAATATTTTGTTCATTCAAGACTTGCTAGATCTAGTTCTACATATATATCTTTATAATACACTTTTTTTCGTAGCTCAGCTACTCTATAATTAATACAAAAAATACGTTTGTACAGAAATTTAAGCGGTAATAGTGTTTTTAAGACAGATGTCTTTTTTGTGAAGATTCACATGACAAATTTATATTGTTTGTTCTTTTGTTCATTATACTAATGGAAATTCTAAAAGTTAAGTGTAATTTATTGTATTGGTGAAATTGATTCTAGTTATATTGAAAACCCAATATACATACACATTTTATTTTAGTAAAATTAGATGCCCTTGAATGCTATTAAAGATATATGTAAGAAATGTCTTGTAGTTGTATAGATACCTAGGAACTCATATTTGTTATCCTTGTTTTGTAAGTTATATTAGTCTGTTTTTCTTGTATCAAAAAATACAATTTTAGCAGAGAAAATGTTTATAAATATTTTGTTAAAAACATTGTTTTATAATATTTTTTAATGTCAAGATTTTTCTCTTGAATAATAAAAAAGTATTCTTTTAGCTATTTCATAAATCTATTTTCAAATGACCATAATTATGACAAATTTAATTAATTTGTTAAAAAAAAAGAAATTATGCACATTACTTTTAGGTTATCAACTCCTATTCTTATTTTGATGCCCAAATAAATAATTAGGCCTTAAGTATTTTTCCGATGGATTAGATCTGGTTCTTAGCCATACTGAAAAATTATGTATAGCATCGTATTACAGACAATTTTATACTAAAATGAAATAAAAACCCTAAAATTAAACCTGGTTTCAATTTTATATCTTTTTATTTCAATATCCGGAAAAATCTGTCTATAATACGATGCGATAAATAAATATTACAAAATAAAAAAGTACATGTTAACCAAATTTGTATTTTATTCTAAACCTTTTTAATAATTCATTTTTAAATTTCAGAAAAATTGTGAAACATCTTCAGAGAGCAATGATGACGTGAGACTAGTAAGAAAATAATTCAAACAAAAGTGTCAAAATGTTAGAAAAGTGAGTGTAACAGTGTTTGTTGGCGGATTTTTCAGTTTTCAATTTCCGCGCCAAGTTCCGGTGAAAACGCAGCTTTTGGCACAAAAGAAAATATTTCAATATTGGCAGTTATAAAACTCAGAGAATTCTTCCGTTAGAGCAATATCTCATATACATTTATGACAATTTAATTTGCCATAATTGATGCATTGAATGATGGCTGAGATACTGCAGGAGGGTAGAGACGGTGGTGATGAGTACCATGAGGGAGATGAGAGTGGTCAGTATGAGGATGAGGAGATTCTCAACACCTGGCTGGGCGAACTAAATACTCTCAAAAAGGTAGGACTCGTTAATTTTAACCATTAACAAGGATGACAACATTCATTATAGCGAAGCCCTAAAACGATAGGACAAACGAACACTAACACTTGTAGAGTGTCAGAACTAAATAGGCAGGATATAAATGAAAACTGCTTAAATACAGGATACTGTTTAATGACATAATTACAGTTTTACGATTTATTTACATATATAGAGTAGCCTCGCTTATAATACTTTATTTCGTACCTAACTGTTATGGGAATCATACTGCAAAGTTTGAAATCGATCGGACAATTCTAAAATGCATACATTAGAAAAAAGAGCTAACCATTACAGACGGACGGACCATTCCATTAATTATATAATAGCTTCCCTTTAAAAAGTAAAAAAGATGATTATTAGGTAGTACAGCAGTTATATCTTTTAAATATAAAATTATAATAAAATTGTGTGTTTCTCTGTGTATGCATGTACAGGTCTGTATGAGATCTTGTAAGTTAATAACTATCACTATATGTACTTTCACTAATACAACTACTAAAAAACGGACATACCTAAGTTAAAGAGAAGCTACGATACAAAAATAAGTTAATTAACCTACAGTTTTTACTATCACTCTTTAACTCATTAATCTTATTATTTATTTTTGCTTCTCGAATAATGAAATGATTTATAGTTATTTCTAAAAATGCCTAAACGATATTCTATTATAAAAATTTTATACATTTTATTACTTTATTCTATTTAAACAAAGAAGGTTATTATTTTTATTCTTATTAAAACAAAGCAAATATACGGTTCTATCTTTTTACTTTTACAAATTATTTTAATTCTAAATATTTTCTTTCTAAAATATAGAAAGATTATATAACATTCTTGCATTTTTTATAAAGAAAATTATTTCTCAGAAGTCAAAATTGTAATAGTAGCAGTAAAAAATGAAATAAACATAGCACTTTTTTCCACCCTCAGCTTTTTAAGATCAAGGACACTTTATGTATTCGTGCAGTTAAAGAAAATGATATGCCATTTTGGTTGAAAAATAGTTTATGTTTACCATAAGATACCACAGTTGGGGACATGAATCAAAATTCACAGACATTACTTTGGGGGTTTCTCTATTACAAATGGTCATGTTGAAAAATCATGTATAGCATCGTATTACGAACAATTTTCTATAAATACATAAATACAAATTTAATTATCAGTTTTGTTCTCCCAGGTTATTGACCCCTCGGGGCTAACAAAACTAGTTTTAATGTTATTATTTTATTTCAATATCTTTTTTTCTTATTTTAATATCTTCAAAAATACTACTACTACTATAAAGATATACTAGTTTATTAGCCCCTAGCCCCTAGGGGAGGGCGAAGAATGTCAGGGAAATAGCCTGAAACCAAAAAAGAAATTTATTACGCTTCTCTAAGAAATATAACACATGTAGACTCACATTTCTGAAATCTTTAGCTTCATACAAAAAATTAACTCTTTATAATAAATGATGGAAGTTCCTAACTGTAGCAACTCATGATTTGAATATCACCAACCCAGGCAGTGTGCAATGTTTTTATTATTCGAATATATTTAATACAGCCAGAGTTGACTTACTTTATAAGTTAGTGGAAGCAATATTTATGGATTTTAATTTAGTTAAATAATCGGATCATGGAAAGAAAACAAAGTTTCGGGTTTCGTGTCATTTTCAAAGTAGCTCTTCTTCTATTTCTACCCACTGCGGGGGCTCTAACCCTGTGGGGCAATCATTAACACTTACCTAACTTAAAATAACCTTTTAAACGCTACTGTGAAAATGCGACGAAACCCGAAACTTTGTTACCTTTCCATGACCCAAATAATCTAATGTTCGTATGTAGGAAGGGAGGGGACATTGGACTCTAAATTAAACTGGTCCCTAAAGTATTAAAATTACGTTCTACCATTCATACCTTGATTGTAGTGCATAAAATAGCATTATAAATACTTTTTGTCAATTATTTTAATATACATAATTTGGTATGTACATCAATTTATCGTCCATTATCCCATACCTAAAGATAAAAAAATATAAAGATACAAATCTTGGTTCAATATTCCAGAGCCATCTCCACACACTACTAATCTGAACCCAGGCTTGAACTTTTGACATGTTTTGATCTCAATTTAATTCCCAACATTTCGTGATCAGATTCGAAATATATTTTCATTTCAAAATTTTACCTTTGTCACCGAATACAACATTGTTCATTGCTCACGTACAAAAAATAAACTGAAAAAAATAAACAAAAAAGTATTTCATTTAAGAAAAGATTTGCGACTTTTTTTGTGATGTAATGATAACTTAAAATACAAAAAAATGTATGAAATAAGTGTAGATTTAAGTAGCGATCAAGTAGCTATTGTTCTTCTGATTACTCCTTGAAATAGTAAAAAAAAAATCTATTTTATGTTTTATAGATACTTAAATAGGTTTTAAGGGCACTTGAGGGCAGGGGGGAGAAGGTTAAGTCTTTCCTCCTTAATAGTGTAAAGATAAAAAAATGTTTAAGGATATTTTCTTCCATGGGTAATTTTTCTTGGTTGTGTGTTGGAACTCTTATACAAAAGTAGGTATAAACCTCCCTCGGACCTCTAAGAAGCTTTACTGTAAAGAAGAACCTTATCAGTTCATTGAGATCAAACAGACCGACAGCCAGACACACATCCTGATTCTTTTCAATAGGGATTATTGTGTGATAAAAAAAGGACACGACAGCCGCAATAAAACAGCAACAAATTGTCAATTTAAGTCTGTACAGTGATGTCTTTTGCTATTCGCATTTTGCTTCTTGACGGGGAAAAATGCTGTTTAGTATAATCTTTAATGCGGCTGGCAAGCCCTGACTGGCAAGCGAGTTAATGAACAACAGTTGAATTTTAAATCACTTAGGGATTGTCTTGCATGTTACAATCTATCTTGGGGCTGTCAGGCTAAATTCTAAACATTTAAACCTCATTTTTGACATTTTAACAGTGCAACAACCACTAACCATTAACGAAGGTAAAAATTATGCAAAAAATTGTGCGCAAAAATAAAATGTTAAAAACCTTAATTGCAATATTGCAACCGGATTGCTGCTTAAATACATATTTTCAAATAATTATTATTCGTAAAATTTAGTTTTTCGTAATAAAATGTGGCCTTAAGCAAAATAGTTTTTTTTCGGATTTTCAATTATAAGTTCTTTGATTTTAATTTTAACAAATATTTTCTGAATTTAAAAAGTCAAAGTCATGAAATTGCACTTAAAAGATCTGATAATTTTAAATTCCTAAAAATATAAATAAACCAAATGAAAAAGTTGTCATCTTATTAGTGCAGCGGTTTTCTAACACGTCCGTCCGTTCATCAATACACAAGTTTATTGCAACCTTTTATGCAACCCAAAAAAAAATTTCCTTTAATCTTCCTCCCTTACTAAAATATATGGCATAGTGCGTTTTTAAATCTATACTAAAATCCTAATACTTTCAATGTGGACCTTTCTTTAAATAACTGGTATAATGATGGTTAACTTTGGCATGCCCCTAATCGAGATCAAGCTGTTTTTACTAAGGGGTCGGAAAATATGATATTTATGAATATAATTTCCAGTCAAGGGTGACAAAACAGCTCTGAAATAGTAGACCAAACGAACATTAACACTTGTAGAGTGTCAGAACTGAATATGCATATTATAAATGTTGTAAATGTGAAAAGTCTAAAGAAAATTGTAAGTAAATTTATTGCAAAACTGTTTAATTATTCAGTTCTGACACTCTACAAGTGTTAATGTTCGTTTTCTTACCGTTTCAGAGCTTCGCTTTTATATATGTTGTCATCCTTGTTATAGAGTAAAGTTAGCAAGCTAAAATGCCAGAAAGCAAGATTAAATAACAAAAATGGTTAGTTTTAAATCATTTTAATAAATATTTTAAATCAGAGCTGTTCTCATAATTACGTAACCTTTAGATTTCTAACCATTAATGAGACCGCCCTTGCATTGTTAGCAATACTTATGAGAATGATATTCATGACTTATAATGGTTCTACAACTTATATTTAAATATTTTTAACATTCCAATTTTAAGTTTAATGCTTCATTGAAGCATATTTATGAGCTTAAATATGTCAGTTTTGGGTTTTAAAAATGCATTTGGTACTCTTAAAAATTATATCAAAAGCATATTTATAAAAAATGAGTTAATTTGACTAAATTTAAATATATAACAAGTAAAATTGAGTATGTCTATAAGTAGCATTTAAAGTAAAGTTAAGGTTAAAATTAAGGAAAACTCTTTGTCATTCCTTTAGGGTCTTAATATGGATGGCCTTTCCGTACCAAACTAAAACTATCTTTACCTAGCTAGGCTAGTCGACTATCGTGATTACATATTACAGTTCACCACGGAGAGAGGACACATTTGAATATTTATTACAATAGGCACAAATGTTTTACATTAACGTTTATTATTTGTTGGCTTAACAACTTTGGGACCTTTTTATTGAATTTTAATTGGTTGATTCATCAAGTTGAGTGTTCAAACGTTTCAACCACTAATTGTAATCTACAGATGGGGTAATTTTGTAAAGCATCATTGAGGATGTACATCAATTTATCGGCAATTTTCTTATCCATATAGATCCAGAACATTTCACACTAAATAAACTGTACAAGCCTGAAAAGCCAGCGCTGCCAACCATTTTCCTAGAGTTTTGTTTTAATGATGGAACTATGCATAATCACATATAGAAATAAATTATTTACAACACAATTCATTACAGCTTTAAAAGGATGCTGGTTGGTTTGACTTTATTTTCAGGGATTTAAAGGGATAAGACAATGGCCGATAAATTAATGTATAATCCCAATGATAGCTTAAAATTAGTGGTTGAAACGTTTGAATACTCAACTTAATGAAGCAACGAATCAAAATTCCTCAAAGTTTTTAAGGCAACGAATAAGAAACGCTATCAAATAGCTTTGGGGTCTAGTGTAATAAACGGCCCATTTTTCCCTCTTTCTATGGTTTATTCCCCTATGACTAGGAACTTGGTAAGGCAACTATCTCCTCTTTCAATTGTAAACCCCAGAGTCTATATAAAGCTTCACTGCAAAGGAGTTTTCAATCGTTCCAGTTGTTAGCTTGAAATATGGAAAGACATTCTACCTCTTATAATCCTATCTATGATTTTTCTTCTATTGTTATATACTAATTAATTCTGGCATCTTAATCAAAATGTGTTTGTTATATCTTTTGTATTTATAAGTAATTGGGTTTTCTTTTTTATACTTCATTTATAATCTATATAACTGTCCTAGTTAAAAATCCAGACTGTCCCATTAAAAATGCCGGAAGCATTTTCTTACATACATATGCACCAATCTCTAGGTACAATATATGTGTGTATATGAACGGTCGCCTAGACCTCTTTCCGAAGTTGTACTACATGACTTATTATGTGCAATACATGTATGTATGTACTGTCGCCAAGATTTATTTACGGACAAAAATATTAATTAAATAGATAATTTTTCACAAAAAAATATCTAATTTGTTTAAGCTGATATGATCTAAATAAGAATAAAATGCTGCATTAAATTTGGAAACTAGATGTAGGCGACCGTATGTAAATACTAGCAACACACACGCAGCTTAAATGGGCATTAGACTTGCATTACAACTATCAGGGATCTAAAGGGATAAGACAATGGCTGATAAATTAATGTATATCCCTAATGATCCGTCACAAAATTACCTCAAAATTTCACCAAAATAATTGAAACGTTCGAACACTCAAGTTAAAGAACCAGTAAATCAAATTTCAATATAGTCCCAAAAGTTGTACAGCCAACGAATAAGAAAACGGTATTATAAGACTCTTGGGAATAGTGTAATATACAGCCCATTGTCCCCTCTCTCTCTCCTATAACTATTCTGTATAATTATTATTAGAACATAATTGTTTTTGGTTTTAATATTGGTTTGTAGTTCGAAACAAGGCGAATTTTTTAACCATTGTATTTTTGGTTAATTTATATCATAAGTTTATGGACAATTGTTACCATGATTAATACAAGGTTCAAATCTTTAAAAATCACTAAATAACATACCTCTGGCATCGTACATTTTTAGTGTACAATTTATATAAGATTACAGGTCTTGAACCAATGCCCTTCTCGACAACAGATAACCATTTGGTTGCCACTGAGCCAAGACGCGAGGGTCATGAAACTTATCATGTTTCAATTAAATTTTTCTAATTTAAAATTACTCTATGCACTACCTACCCAGTACCCGTTTCATATTTCATGTGTAAGCTTCGTTGATTCAAACTATGTATAGAAAAGTGCCCATGGTTTGAACCATGTTGGAGTACAAAAACCTCACCATTAATTTAAAAATAAACATAGATTAAAGTAAGGTTTTGCTTATGAAACAAGTCCATTGACAATGGCTCAGAAACTTTTTTTCATTGGCAAATAAATTGCATGTATTTAGAATAAAACATTTCAAATTTAAAGTCCAGTTTTTGCGCTTCAACATAGCTCAATCCGTGGATAAATAGTAGGGTTTGGAAGGCTAGATTGACTAAAAATGAAAAACAAGGGTTATCAATATAAATTGGGTTTTACAAATTGTCTACAGAAACGTAAAAAAATAACTGAATTCCATTATTATTTCTTATGTTTAAAACCAGAAAGGTATTAATATTTTACTTTCTGATGCCAAGTGACTACAAAGCCATAAATTTTGATAGCAAATTTTGAGCCAGTCTAATAAAGGTATTGAGAGGATTAAGTTTAAGAATATGATAATAAAGTAAAAAAAGTCTTAGTATTGTCTGCTATGGATTAACAAAGGTTTTTATGACAACTTAAACAAGTGAGATTTCTTTACATGTTTTCAAATAACCAAGTGGGGATAAAATCTCAGTGATTTGAATCCAATTAAATTGTTTTGTGAATGTTTTTCAGTGATTCAATTTTAAGAACTATTATTTTAATGTGTATTTCTAAGATAACCGATCTATAGTATTGATATATATACAGACAACTACCTCCCTTCCTTTTTCAAAGACCTCTTTCGTCTGCTTCTAAAATATTTTCTGCTACTTGACTGTGTTAATATAAGCGACACCATTGGTTGATTTTCAATGACCCAATATAAAGTTTGCTCAAGGCGTTTGCGATGGGGAGATACAGTTATGTAACCCTTTCTCTCTCTAGTGTTTTACTCTAATTCTAAGATTAACATAACTACTTTTTTGCTAGGGAATACTTTTAGATATTTAATTATTTCTTTATATTGTTTTCAATATAATTAGTTATGTATATGAATACAAATATTAAAACTTACAAGAATAATACACTGCACAATTCTTGTAATTTTCTAGTTTATTTATTTGGGTAGACAATTAAAGGTTAATGCAGAGAGAGAGGCGACAATATACAGTTTATTACTAGTTTTATAATAACGAAACGATTTCTTATTCGATAAATTAACAACATTGGGGACTGAATTATGAATGGTTAGTTTATTAAATTAAGTGTTCAAACGTTTTAATTCTAATCTACACAAGGGGTAATTTTGTTTGTCATCATTTGGGATGTACATAGATTTATGGGCCATTGTCTTAACCCTTTTGATTCCTGGAGTTAAATATACATTCATTACTCACTTTTTGAAACAACCATTTTAAAATATTTCTACATGTTTAAACTTTTGAAATTAAAACATTTTTTTTTATTTGTGAAACCTGTGTAAATGGTCATACAAGTATGTGACTTGGAATCCCAAGTATTACAATTAGAAGCCATTTTTCTCATGTCCATCTACACTGAAGGATATTAACAGATTTGAATCTTTAAGATGCGGCTAATTTTGTATCATGAAATAATCCTGCTTTTTAAAAAGAAATGAGTGCTTTCCCTCAAAGTGCTTATCGAGCACTGAACCCCCTACTCTTTTATTTTTTTTCTGTAATAAATTGTAAATGAGGGGAATGTCTAACCTCTAAGGGAAGCCCTAAACCTTTGGAGTTTATACTTGTGGTTTCCTAAATCTGCGGGGCTTCAAAGTTCTCAATATAACCTAGGCTCAACTAAGCAATTTTGGAAAAACAGCCAAAAAATCTTCCAAATAAACAAATACATTTTTAAATTTGTCTTAATCTGTGAATACATGTCCCCTATGTCTTTCATGCTATGCAAATGCAGTTGAATGTGAGTTATATGGTGGGGGCCTTGGATCTACGAGAAATTGGTCAAGGGTTTGTATATTTATAAGAAGTAAGTAGTGCGTTTGTCTATGTCTCAAGTTTTTTTTAACACTGTCTATGCGGTTATAGAGTAGTTTTTTCCTCTTAAAATTATGCATTTTATGTTCTCGCTTTCCTGGATTGGAGACTATAACCAAGCTTGCATTATTAATTCATCTAAACTTGAAGTTCGAACTTAATAGATCCTAGCATTAAACGCCAATGAAATGTATGCATATTAATCTGTGATTGGTGGATTGAAAATTATCTTCGCTCTAATAGGAGAAGCTTAAGTGTCGCACATCATTCAACCAATTAGAGCGCAGGTAGTTTCCAATCCACCTATCCTATTGGTCAAAATTTATGAACTTAAATTGTATTTCCGCTTTTAGATAAATATTTATACAAAAAACGAATTTTATAAAAAAAAATCCTTAAAATTTGATGCAGATTTCAAATCTCCCTTTAACATTAAAATTCCTTCCAACTTATATATCCTAATGCATATAATTAAGCTCATTTGACCTCCTTGGTTGTAGAAAATATGTTAAATGTCAATATAGAATAATTTTAGAACATATGTACCATACATGCATATGAATTATAGGTTCAATATTACTTTTTAGGTGTAGTAAATTTGATTTTAAACTCATTGAAGAGAAAAGATAAAAGTGTGAAACAATTGTGAAATAATGAACATGAAAAAAAACGGGCAAATATTAAGCAATTTTCATACTTTTAAAGTCTACTGGAGGTTGCGCTCCTATAATCTAGGAACTCTGCATCCGAAGAAGTAGGGAAATTAGGAAAATAGCCTAAAACCAAACTTTAATATAAGAATTAATTAGCCCAAAACCATCCAGGGACCTATAAGAAGCCTTTAATAAATGGAGAACTCAATCAGTTCAGTTGTTACCGAAATATTAAGCTACAAAAAAAACAAAAACCTTACTACTTTATATGATAGGATTTTTGGGATAACTAGATGAAAAAATGTTGCCTTTGCTTTGCTATTTATGGTCATATTTGTCCTAGTGACTTAAAAAGTGCGTTTTTTCTCGGTCCATGTTCCTAAAAAATTATAATTATTAAAGTGTTTAAACGTGGGGCATAGGAAGTATTTTATCAACTGCAGAAAAACAGGGATAGGTGACCTTGATATGTACTCCCAAAATAAACAATAAATTGTTATAGCAAGATGATTCCTTCAACAATTAGGTACGCCTTAGAAAGCCTAAAGATTCGATAATCAGTACAATAAAGTCCCTAGGTTAATTTCCATTATGATAATTTTTGTAACTTTTTGGAAAAAAAAATGTTATATGATTTTTATAATAATGATTCATAAGACAACAAGGTACAATGTTATAAACAAAGCATTTGTAGTATCAAGCAAAGAAAATCTTAAATACATATTTGTATTACCCAATCCCTTTATCCCTAATAATATGTTCGAAGGTTCTAAGAGTGCAACTTATATTACGAGAGCAATTAACAAAATAAGTTTTTGCAATTAACCCCTGCAAAACCCTTTGCAAATTATCAAATATATAATGGTTCTAATAATAATATACTGTTGGGTCGGCAGAGCGCCTTCACACGCTGTGCTTCAATGTGAAAAAAAGGTCAAGATGTCTCCTACCCAAACATTTAAACTACTAGGATCATTGAAAGAAAATGAAGTAGCGGGTTTCGTCGTATTTTCACAGTATCTTTTGATCAGAAATAAGCCTCGCAGGGTTAGAGCTCCGCGGTGGAGCTAGAAATAGGACAAAAGCTACTTTGAAAAATACGACAAAACCCGCTACTTCGGTTTCTTTCCATGATCCTACTTCAATTGCATTTGTGTAAAAGTCTACCCTGTTGAAAAAGTAATTATAGCAAGCTCAGTGAAAAAATTCTGAAAATAATGATTTGTCAATAAAAATTATTTTTTAAAACTCTTCTTAATTTTTTTTTGGTAAAAAAACTATTTTAAGAAATTGTCATGATAATTAAGGACAAATCATGTAAAAGTTGCAATAAAGACTAAATATAGACCAAATTTACTGTTTTTCTTTTTGCATGGGCGACACCTTTAACTTTCTTGGTTCAGAAATTCAGCGTGTTCATAAACGATTTTATTTAAGTACTATATGTATCAAGATTATATTATAACAGGGAAAAATTTTCATTAATTTTAAATTACTTAAATGATATTATTTGTTAAATAATATTTAAATTAGAATTATAAGAGCTACCTACCTTACAAATGTTATATAATCTAGTGTCAATTATCCCACCTTAATATGTAAAAGGTACAACCCAAAGAGAATTTCAAACATACGAATTAATTGGATCTTGGAAAGAAAACGAAGTAGCAGGCTAATTTAGGTTAAGTTAGGTTAGGTAGTTGTTAATGATTGCCCCGCAGTGAAAATACAACAAAACCCGCAACTTCTTTTTCTTTCCCTGATCCAATTAATTGATTGTTCATAGATCTACTTTAAAGTACAAGAAAAGTACACCATCATTGCATAATTAAAATAATCTGAAACTGTATCCCTATCCATAATCGTGAGGTTCATATGTAGATAAGCATTTTTTTCATGTTCTTTTTTACATATTTGAAAGTTAAGGTTAATCGTGCATTTATATTGAAACAAGATATTTCAATATTGTTTTATATCAAAATTTATTGAAGAGTTTAAAAAACGCTTTATATGATTAAAGTATTTTTAAAACATAAAATTGCTGTGGTTAATGATTGGCAGTTGAGCCCTAATTTTATAAGCGTGCGGAAGAGGAGTGTAGAGGGGGTTTCACACTCCCTGACAAAACCCTGTGCACACCACTGCTTGATTTTCATAACTTTAAGAGTAGTCTAAGATTATGAATTATTGGATTATAAACAACGAATGTGATTCAAGGACATGGGGGAGATATTTTGAAAATAAATTTAATAGAAGTGATCATCTAGAGAACCCAAAGGTACCATCCGCTTGTTTTTGATGCAATTCTCTAACGCCCACTGGTGGATATTAAGTAAAGTAACACCCAACAGACAACCAAACCTTTGATCGCGCGACCTTGTCTTAGAAGTCCTAAATGTGCATTGCTATGAGTTGTGCCTGTTTATGG
>LS053340.1:31602-53101 GCA_900241095.1 Acartia tonsa | reverse complement strand
AGGGGGGGGGGGCGTAATGACATATAAACTTAAACATAAAGCAAAATGGTCTAAATATTGAACTAGATTCTTGAAAATTGGTACTTAAGCCTAGTCCTTTAGAATCTAGCTCTATATTTAGACCATTTTGCTGATTTGCTCACTGTTTCAGTTTAGATGTCATTACGCCCCCCCCTCTTGCTGTAGTTTACAAATAGTGTTTGAAACGTTTGGACAATCAACTTAATAAAACCAATCAATCAAAATAAGGTCCTTCAAGTTGTTAAGCTAACGAATAAAAAATCGTTATTATAAAACTGTGGGGACTAGTGTAATAACAGCCCATTGTCCCCCTTCCCTCCTGATATAGATTACACATTAACTCTGTTCTTGGAATAATCATTTATTTTTTTCTCCCTAATTTCAACTATTTTCCTTCAATAATCTTTTTTTGTTATTACTATAGCGACTACGCCCCTAGAGGTCTCTAGGGCAACTTGAGGTTGAAGGGGAAAACAATATCGGCTCAGTGGTTAGCGAGAAGCTTCATAACACACAGAAAGACATCCTACTATTGCGTTTATATATTTACACAAATTGTGTTTGAAAAATAGCGCTTCCTGAATTTTTAGCGAAGTCATTAGGTAGTTAGATCAAAAGGAGAATTAGTAGGACATATATAGAATATATAGATCTGGATTTCCAGTATAGCTTCCAAACCGAATAATATCCGCTGGATTAGAACCGGTTATCTGAGATACTGAAAAAAATCATGTATAGCATCGTATAATAGACAATTTTCCGCGAATATTAAAATAAGAAATCTGTCGATAATTCAATTCGATTAATAACTTACTATTCTCGAATTTTTTCGAAACAGATTAATATCCAGTGGATTAGATTATCATCCATATGAAAAACCTATGTCTGGCAACATATTATATCCAGTTTTCTACGAATATAAAAATGTACAATAATAAGATTAAAACCATTTTTTTTAGCCCGTGCCATCGGTATCTCGGGGCTAAAAAAAACTGGTTTTAATCTTATGATTGTACATTTTTATCCGCGGAAAGCTGAATTTCTAATTAAAATAAATGTTTATTTAGATATCAATGGGTAGCATGTCCCCTAGTATTGGAGCTAGCGGTGCAATCCTAACAATTGTTGGTGAGTTTTT
Organism: Acartia tonsa; assembly: GCA_900241095.1. Lineage (NCBI taxonomy): Eukaryota > Metazoa > Arthropoda > Copepoda > Calanoida > Acartiidae > Acartia > Acartia tonsa. The sequence goes on along the minus strand of LS053340.1, from coordinate 51,942 downwards.
TTTAAACCCATGGGGAATATTCACAAAAAATTTCAACATACTATAATCCTATTATATTTGTCTGTAGTGATGGATCTCGCTAACATATATGGTTCTCCTTTACAGTGAAGCTTTTTTATAGGTCCAGGGAAGGTTCTTAACTATTTTGAGAGAGGGTATTTACTTTTTCTTTTTAAAACTCAAATTGAAAATGTGTTGGGGGGGGATTGACTTTTCCTTCTCCCACTTTAAGGGCCCCCCCCCCCTCCCAAGGCTTTAAGGGGCGCAACCGCTAGTATTTTATATAGCAGTTTATAAATTAATTTTTCCTAATGCAGTTTCTTTTACTAGCGAATATACAGACGGACGGATATCTTGTTGAGTAGCTTCGCTCAACAGCTAGTTTGTACCAACTAATCAAGATTTTATAAAAGACCTAACGAATAAAAGTTCGTGTTTTTGAACTTAGAGACTTGTATAATTTACAGTCCAATGACCTCCCATGCCTTATACAATGGATATGAGATATACTTGGATATATTTAGCTTGGTAATTTGGACATCATTTATTGGTTAGGTTCTTTATCCAGTAGATGGGGTGGGTGGGGATAGGATTTAAGAATTGGATGGGTGTATCGTTCGTTATTTTAGCCAGCTGTGAACATTACTTTTTCAGCGTACCTGAAAATTCAGTGCAACATCCAAGTAACAATATATTATTTACTTTTACATAACTTTCCTGTTTAATTTTTTTATTTGTAGGTATTTTTGCGACGCTTGTACCTGATGCCAAACTTCAGCTGATATTTTTACCTGGATTCACATTTACTGCCAGTGCAGCTATTAAGGTAAATTGAATGTAGAAATTTTAGATGATCAAACCATTGGACATCTGTTGGAACTCTCTGAGCACGTTATTGGTTATTGGTCTTTGAATATCAGCCAATAGCGTCGGGTATATTAACACAGCCAAATCGCTACAAAAGAGTAGAAAGCAATTTGCTAGCAAACGAAAAAGGTCCTTAATACTGGATCCAGGTAGTTGTCTAGAGTAAACATATTTATCTATACATTTATTAAGGGTATGATGTGTCTAGACACAGTTGGTATGATTGCTGGCTGGAGGATGTTTGATCATGCGGCACATCTGTCTAGAGTTCTTTATAGTGTTTATTCTCTAGGGTATGATGTGTCTGGACACAGTTGGTATGATTGCTGGCTGGAGGATGTTTGATCATGCGGCACATCTGTCTGGAGTTCTTTATGGAATTTTCTGGTGCCATGCAGGTATAGGAATAAACAAAATTAGGAAGGTGAGAGGGGACATTGGATTATGGACTATGCTGGTATCAAAAGTTTTATCTTTATTTTCTTTCATAGGTTGGTTTAAAGATTAAGAAATTTGCTTTGTAGATTTCAAACACATCTTAAATTTTCCTTACTTTTATACCAATAATTCTAATTTACAGAAGGGACATTGTATTTGTACTTCAACTTGCAGACTATTGTTTTATACCTTAGGATCCCTCGACAAAATCCCGTATCCCTCTTGTCGTTGGGCGGAAAAAGTTAATCCCCTTTTAGACGATAATTGGAATATTCACTGGACATATGAGGTCGTACCTCATTTACAGGCATTACTTTAGGTTTAGAATTTATAATTATTTTGTTTAGGTAGCAGACTGCTGTGGGACTCCCGGGGGACAGTGGTTCAGGCCTGGCATCAGTTTAGAACAGGACAACCATCTACCAAGAGAGATTGAGAATATTAATATTTTTGTAAATTATATTGTTGGACCATGTTTATTGGATGTCATGCAATGGAATGAATTACAGAATAGTTATTTATCGTATCGTATTATAGACTGTTTTCCCCAATAGTGAAATTTAAATTGTAATAGTAATTCAAGTTTTGTTTGTCCTTTGGGACTGAAGGCCCGAGCCAACCAAACTGGTATACATATCATGATTTTTATTTTATTACTTGTGGAAAAATGTCCAAAATACGCTACGATACATGTTTTTTCACTATGGCTAAGAACATTGGACTGAAAATTTTGTTCCTATTATTTGTTATTTATTTCTTCAACTTAAATAGGCTTTGATATTCTAACTTTTCCACCAATAAGAATAATATTGTTTCCTGAATAAATTAAATTCAACAACCCTCTGTGATTATTCGATCTTATGTTATGTAAATTATAAACTTGTTGACTATTATAATAAAAGTATTTTGATTGTTTACCAAATATATATTTATCTAAAAATCTTTGGTTATTTTTTAGACCAAATCCTATCCTTTTTGTATATGTAGCCTAAGATTTATTATATACTGAACCGATTTAGTTTTAAATTTATATAAGGAAAGCTTTACATATGTCTAGGAATGGTGTGGGCTATTTAATTTTATATTTGGTTTTATGCTATTTTCCTCCATCCTTACCCAATGTTAGGGGCGCAATCGCAGTTAGCTAACATAAACATCTTAATCGTTGATTTTTGGAATAATGATTGCCAAGACATTAAGTATAAGCGATGCATCTTTAAAATGAGGTATTATAGAGTAAGTATGTCTACATTAATCATCCTGTATTCAAGTTATTATGGATATATGAGTTGTTTATAGACGTCAAAAGGTGGGGGGTAAATCACACCTTATTTTAACCCCCTGAAAGTTAGTAGAAAATTACTTTAGATAACACCGCTTCAAACCCTTAAACTTTTTGAAAAAAAATACATTAAGTTACCCTCCTCAAAACATTGAAAACTCTCAAAAAAAAGTGTTCCCAAAGTTGTTCTTCTATATTTCTTAATATTTGTTGAACTTCGTTTTTGTTATCACCCTTGTGCAAAAAGGTCATCTATTTTAATCATCAAAAAATAAAATATAAATAGTGTTAAGTACATCGCGAAATAATTCATCCTATTATACAAAAGTAGCAAGCTTTTATAGTCTGTATTCTTATTGTAGCCCGTCAGTTCTCAACCAGGATCATCATCATTACTGGCCAGATTAAGGAATCTGGCAGCTTCCAGGGGCAAGGACCATAGGTCCCTGACTGTTATTTGTGTGGGTTTACTGGAACAGGTGAGTGGTAGTGTGTGATGCACAATTAATTTGGTCACAGACACAGCTGGTATGGAAATTTTTCATCTTTTTCTTTTAGATATCAGTAAGCATATCTGGGTATGATATCTGCTTGACTTTTTCTCCAAACGTTGAGGAAAAAATGGATTCAAAGTAGAACGCTGTCTGACGCTTTAGATCTCAGTAACCACTGAACCGATTGGGCTCTACTCTTCAGGGAATATACCTACTGGTCCTATGACACCCCTAACCTACCCCCTTCCCCCCCCAAAAAAAAAGATATTTTTCTTTTTAAAACTAAAATTTAAAATTGGGGTCGATGATATAGAATATAGGTGGATATTATAACAGGGGAAAAAATTGTCGTAAATTTAAGCTGCTAACATTGAACTCACTTGTTGGTCAAAGTAATAATACATCCATTCTTATTCTAAGAATCGTCAGACTGTTCTCAAGTTAAACAGAAGTTAAGGAAAATCCTAATTTACAATAAAAAAGGTAAATTAGAAAAAAAGATGACAACATCTATAAGTATTAAGTAAGCACAAATATTTGCTTCAGCACCGATAACCAATCCTACTCATTTTAAATTAATTGGAAATGAGGGGGAAGGGGATTGTAGTTTTTCGTTTGTTTTGTTTAATATTTAGGTTAGGTTATTTTACTGGCAATAATAAGATTACCTGCAGATTCATATTTATTAGAAGCAATAAATAGAGCCCTTAATCTTTTTAGTAGCGAAGCTACTCTATAATTACTTTTGACCGTAGCGCTATTGAAAAAATGTGATTTTCTTAGTTGCTATTTAATATAGACGGCTGATATAGATTACCTATACCCATGAGCATCCAGTATGTATTGACTTTGTCCGTCGGTTTTCAGTCATGCTACAAAATATAGAAATTGAAAAAACGTGAGAATGGTTTCCTAATTCTTCCTACAATTTTTTATATAAATGCTCTTTAAATCAATTTATCCGTTTTAACATACTTAATTTTTTTGTGCTTCGCTACTTATAGATTTAGTGTTCTTTGTTACGAAGTTTCTAAATGTGCTTTCAATATTTGAGATTATACGTCCCTTATTAAGACATCCTGTTAATTTGATATTATATAAGTTTGATATATGACGTTGTATTTAAGTGAAAGCTAAAATTTGATGGCAATTCCATTTAATTCTTTTGATAAAATTAACTGAAATGAAACCTTTAAATTCTAAAAATTCCCATCAACCAACGCACTTCTGTAGTTAATAAGAAAAATTATTCTTTAATATCGATGACAGGATAGCTACGGATCCGATTTTGAACAGTACCAATTGGCTTTTCTTGAGTTTTTCAAATAAACGAAGATAATCTTAAAACATTAGAGTAAAATACTAGAGGGAGAAAGGGTTACAAATTTGTATCTCCCCATGGCAACCTTTCCATTGGGTCATTGAAAATCAACCAATGGTGTCGCTTACACTCACACAGCCAAGTAGCAGAAAAAAATTTAGAATCAGACGAAAGAGGTCTTTGAAAAAGGGGTGTAGTTGACTGTAAATACATTTATACTATAGATCTGTTCTTAAAACCAAATACTTTTTTAGAAAATATTAACTTGTGTACAATTCTCGGGCTAACGGGTATCTATCACCTTAAAAATCTATCCAAAAATAAATAACATTTCCAGATCATGTATCATTTTTATTTCGTTTTTAAATCTTGCTTTCATTGATTACTATATGAACATCCAACACGTATGTATAGCATGGTCCCTACACCCTGGGCTGCCGGGACCTCTGCACCTGGCAGGATCCTCCAGGTACACAGCTCCGGGCACACAGGGCGTTAGCATGGGAGAGGGGGGAGGGGATGTTGCATAACCCTGGTATTATAATAATTATTATTATATATTACTGTACTTGGCGCAATAATAAAAAAATATCTGTACATGGTACAGAACTCGATACCCACATGGGTCATATTAAACAGTGCCTAAGCCTCACAACATGTTTATACAACTAAAAACATTTCTTCAATATAAAAATATATGTATATAATATATAGAATGGCTAAAAACACATCACACATTACTAAAAAACTAAAAAATGTTTCTTTTTTGTTTCATTATTGGATCTAAAAGGTAAAAAGTTAGGAAGTTTGTGTATCAAAAACTACTTTCTTAAGCAGGAAAAAAATTTCTAAACTAAAATTGCTAAAAACTGGAGAAAAAAAGGCTTAAAGAGTGTTTGGAATGAATTAACGAAATAAATCACAAAAATTTTCAAAGTATCACATTGAAAATTACCAAATATAAAAGAGGAGAATTATCAATTGGTTTTTTATTACACATATATAAACGCAGGCTAAGAGGTATAAAAAATCGTTGAATATTTAGTTAATGATTAATTAATTACTAATTTTTATTATGGAACTAATTCTGAAGGAGTTATTGATTCTACTCAGGAGATTATTTTTTATGAGATTGATATGATAATAATAGTTATATAATGCATAGATTTAATATCAACGATTTTTTTCATGATTATTTCAACCACCTCTGTGTGTATGTAGAATCCATTGGGTTTTTTCTCAAAAAAAAAGTACAGGAAGTACAAAGTGTGTACATTATGTACTTTGTGAAGTACATTCTGGTAAATTTTATGATTACACATTATCCCGAGAATGTATACTATAAAGTACATGGTGTACAACACTAAGTACACAGAATACATGCATCTTAACATTTCAATGCAAAAAATATACAAAAAATGGCATGGCACTAAAAATCCTCAACAATTTTCAGAGTTCTGAGACAAATTAATTCATGTTCGGGGGGGAAATAAGAAAGTTTGAAAAAATGTGGTTTAGGGTTATGCAACATCAAATAATAATATAATTATAATAAAATAATTTTTTTATAAACTTTTATACTTTTTTTGTATTTTTCATTTCTATTCGCGAATAATATATGCATTGTAAAAAAAAACGTTACTATGATATATGTTAAATCTGACTGAAATGATTAGTTATCCCCCAGGAGAGAGGGAATCTAATCATGTGGTATGACATTACAAAATATCCATATTTTCATATTTTTACAACTTTTTCAAAACAAATAATAATATAATAAGAAATTGGCAGAGTTTGAAAATATGACCATAACATCAAGAAATTTATATAGGTATCATTTTTAAACATAATAAGCAATTTGGAAATATAAAATATCTACAAACAATTCAGAAGAAAAATGGCTAAAAACCACCCTAAGATAATGCCTTCAAAAACAAGCAAGCTGCAATTATCATTTTTGACTCACAAATTTAAATTTTTTGTGGAAAAATTTTGACAACAAAAAATAATAACAGTTAGATAAACTTTTTTGATAAATTCAACAATTAAACAACTTTTTTTTGGATGTAAAACAAATATGAGCTTCAATGATAATTTTTTTTTTAATTTCTGAATTGAAATGTAAAAAACTTTTGAATTGAGCAATCACCAGAAAAAAAATATTATTTTAACTTGTTAGGTAGGCCTACGAGAGAATTTAAATTTTAAAATTAGAGCCATTTACTTAAATATAAATAATACATAGATAGTATGCCAATATACAAAATAGCCAACAAGTTTTTATTAATTTGTGACAATAAAAAATTGCTTGATATGCAAGAAAATTAAAATTATTTTTGAAAGATACCCAGTGAAAAAATTTCTTGATGTTGTGCTGTTAGTCATATCAACAAAGTATATTTACTAGAGATGGTGTGCCAAGAATAATGTGAACCAGAGCTGACACATCACAGAGAGGAGATATGCATTCCAATCATAAAAAAATAATGGATTCAAGCTTTTGGATATACACAGAATATACGCTGCATGAGATCTTATACAACTAATCCAATTCTTGAAGAATAAAACAAATTAAAAAGCTAATATATAATATATAAGATTTCAGAATATAATTGGAATTTTAAAAAGCTAATATCAGTTGTTTAGTGAGCTCTTAGTTAAGGGAGGAAAACCGGGGGGGAGGGGCGGAGAACCACCATACAACATAACACAAAAATACGTCCCCCGCGCGCGAGCGTAAAAATTTAGAAAATCGTCCAAATTTATAGAAAAATGCGCGGAGGCGTGTTTGTGTGTGTATGTTTGGCACAGCCACGCCGCTGCCGGTCAATTCTAGCTGTCCTTGTTTTCATATTTAGTTGCTGTTCAACACAAATTTTCAACATGGCATATCAAATGCCTTTTTCAAACTATGTTCAGTTAATTTTATGCTTTTAATAAGAAAACATCTTGTGTGCTAACTAAATAGTAAATAATATCATTAAAATTTTGACATAGATCCCCAAAAAGGCATTGGGGGGACAAGTTGAAAATATATGCTGACAGTATCACATTATAAAACAAAGAATAATAATAATAATAATATAATAATAAAATAATAATGCAAAGCCTTGGCTTTCAGAAAAAGTAGAAAAATGTAAAAATTCCACATTTTTGTTACTATTATACTTTATAAGTTTGAGATGAGCTGCAGGAAGGAAAGGGGCTGTGTGTCATGTATGGAGATTAGGGTTGGGCCGAATATCCGGTTGGGCCGGAAACCGGATATTGAAACTAACCGGATACCGAATATCTGGCTGATATTAATGCCGGATATCAGGTTATCCGGCAATTTGCATATCGAACGTTGGCCAGATATCCGGCAGGAACCGGATATCCGAAATTAAAAGTCAGCCAAATATCTGGTATCCGGCCGAATATTGAAAATGACCGGATATCCGGCCTTACCCTAATTAGGACAAAAATAAGGAAGGGTAAAAATATTAAGAGATAGATTAGGATATAATGAGGGAGAGTATCAGGAGACTAGGGGAGGAGCCTAATTATCAAAATTAAAGGCTTTTTAATTAATAATCTAATTATCATTGATACATAAGTTTGGCAACTCAAATTTACATAATTAACATAAGGATTTTTTTAGAATAATAAAAACATAATTATTATATATCTGCATGAAAATTATCTTGGAATTTCTAATTATGGAAGAAATTGATTCAACATTTCCTAATATTTATATACTTTCATTTTTTTTCTGTTTAAGCGAGCAAAAAAGTATTTACATTTCACATCCTAAAATGTCACAAGTATAAAAAATATAAAAATAATCACTTGATGTGTTTTTTAGACGAATATTTTTTTTATTAATTTTTTTGTAGCAAAATGTACGTTGGTAATTTTTTTTTATGTCTAAGGAGAAAATATAGAAGATAAATAGTCATGTTAAGGCTTTTTAAGCCTGGATAAATAATAGGATGATTGTTTGTTAAAAAGTGTTTCTGTCAGGCAGTTTAATTCATGATATGTCAAAACAAAATAAAATCTGCTTGATAGAAAATTAACTTAATAACATGGAAAATAGGGGGGAAAAAAAGAGGTCATTTTGTCAAAATAGAGGTTTATATCAGAATGAAGAATTCTACTAAATAGTAATGCGTATCAAGTATTTGTGATTGGTCGCGTATGTTTGTGTAGTTTTGTGTGCACATTAATGTACAAGTCGTACACATTAATAATGCAGTAAACATATATTGGGCCTAAATAATGCCCAAAAATTAATTCAAAAATGTTAAGGTGTTAAGCCCAGATAGGATATCCAGTTTACCTAATGAAGAAAAAGTGTTATTTTTCTTTTTTTTAAATCCAATGAAAAAACACATTTTTTTTCTTTATTGATACAATATAAGATTTTTTAAGTGTTTTTATATTGAGCAGGAGTAGGGGCGGGGGGTGATTCCTAGATCAACTGGACATGATACCATGGGTCTAACACCAGACTAGAACATAATAGTTGCATCCAGCAAGGAATTTTTGGTAAAAAAAAACTTTGCTAGAAATTAATAAAAATAACTAAAGTCGGTATAATGTCTTGATGACTCTTTTTGTTTCTTACAAAAAGAGAGAAAAATAGCATTGGGGGGGAAGCTCGTTTTTTTGTGTGTCGTCGCGGGGTTAGTCCGGCATTGATGCAACAAATAATTCTATAAATACAGTGGCAATTGGAAATACACACACACCTCTTTTGCCACCAGATTTCTTTCTCTTTCAGTTCTCAATTCCATATCATTTTTAAAAGTTTTATCAGTCGTTATTATAAATTTTGTAATTAAATAACCTAAATTTTGAGTATAACATAACTAATAATACATATTCTAACTATTTTTATATAAAATTTTAACATAAACGGCTAATGAAACTTCAAAAAATGATACAAATACTTGAGACCTTAGAAAAAAATTATTATGATGCACAAATTGCCTCACAGCACCTAGAAGTCTGTACATACCGGAAATATCATCAATCAATCAATTAATATTGCAATCAATCAATAAGATCCAGGTAAGAACAGACAGCTGACAATAGTATTCAATGCCTTGCCATAGTCTTTGTCTAAATAGTTAACATCACAATAATAATAATAATAAAAAAAAATATTAATAGGCACAATTATTTTTTTTCTAGAAATAAAATTCTCATTATTGGCACTATATGAAGACACAATAGGAATTGAGGGGGGTAGAGATTTTTAAAAGCATTACACAATTAATTTTCTATTTTTTTGGAGGATTTTATGAGCAAATAATTATAATTACAACTAATTTTCAGCAAGGAGGGATCAATTTTTTTGAGTCATTTGGTCAAACAAGTTTATAAATATTACTAAAAAAAAGTGTGTGTGTGTTTTTATGTGTGGTTTTGTGTTTAGGATCTGAGCAAACTAAAGAACATAATATTGGTTAATATGGTAAATGCAGGAAAACACTAATAAGCAGAATTCCTCACTAATTCATATATATCATTTAATTAAATAATTATATTTTATAACATCACGTTATCATCTTCAATTTAAAGCAGTTTTATGTCTAAATAAAATTAAAAAAGAATGCCATTCATTTGATAATAAAATCGTAGTAATAAGTCCATGTTTAATTTTCAGTTTTGTAACCACTAAAGATCATTTTTGTTGTGTTTTATTTGGGGGGGAGTAGTAGTATTGTTGTTTACACTGCTCCGCAGTAGGAAGGCACAGGTGTGACAAGTCTAGTTTTTTTTTTCATTATTCTTACAAATAACAGTTCACCTCAACATATATTTTCTCAGAGATATTATTTTATCACGAATTTGAGTATGGGATTCAATAGGAGAGAGAGAAGAGTGTGTGTGGGTGTGTGTGTGTACCGCACGTACTAAATCCGGGAGAAGACGCCATTTTGTTTTTGTGTACACTTTACAAATTTAAAAATGATTTGTGTTGCTAGGTAAATAAGTAAGCTGGTTGCTTAACATTTGATTTGAGCATTGTTTAACATGATGGTTTTGTGGGCTGCTGCCAATTTCTTCTTGCAGGGTGTAGGTAGAGACTGGTATGGTATGGGGATATGGTACATACTTGTTACAGCAGGACAATTTCCGTGCGGCCAATCAGAAGGATTTGTCACATAAGAAGACTATGATACAAAAGTGTCTGCTGCTGCTCCTAACTCTCCTTCACCAGCTAGAAACTTTATTCAGGAGAGGGAGGGAGGGAGCTAAGGGGGGGGGGGAAGACATGTCTTCATGAAATATCATTTGGTGTAACAAGGAAGCAAGCACTGGCTTCCCTCTCTAGTGCGATAATTATTATGACTTGTTCTTGTCGTTGTAGTACAGAGTTTGTAGTTGGTTACACTATGCTATTCATCACATGGGAGGCAGCTCCTGGGTGGGGGGAGTCTTGCAGGGCTGGGGCTCAGTGCCCTGGCTACAGGCGGGAAGACCTTAGATAAAATGATAAAAATACTGTGTGGGGGTGACATGAGGGTTGGTGAGGTTGGGACGGGCGGGACTTAACTTTGTTCGACTGGAGAAATACTGAATACTTTGGGGGGGCTGGCTGGCTGGTTGGCTTTGAGGGGTGGTGTTACGCGCAAACTCGAGGAATACTGAAAATACCAAAAGTTACCGAGCTTGCTCCAAAATTTGTGGCTCTGATACTAATATATTTTATACTATGAGTGTGGAAATGGGGGGGTGTTGTGGGAAGGTGTGTTACTCTAAATCTGGAGGAATACTGTCTGGCTGCTGCTGCTGGCGGCTACTAGGTGGACTATAAACTGGAGGAATACTGGTGGAGGATGCTACAATAGCTGCTTCAATACTGCTCCATTATGCTTTGTTATTTGTGTTGATATTTTTAGTTTTACTTGTGTATGTGAGCATCCTTGTTTCAACATACACAAAATAAATAAGCAGACTTTTTTTTCTTATAAAATTGGGTTGGAGGTTTTTTTTACTGCAAGGAGGGATAGAAAAGCTCATGGGCTCTTCATCACTGTGTAGCTGTGGCTGCTGGTTGGTTAGTTGTGTGTGTGTGTATGTTCTTCAGTGTTTAGTGGCGTAGTTGTGTGTAAAGTAGGAGTGGGGGCATGGAGGGGGCGGGGCAGAGTGGTGTTGTCTAGCTTCGATGCATTGTGTCGAATTCATGGATTAGCTGGCGGATGTGGGCCAGCTTGTTGTGCAGGTAGTGGAAGTTCATGTTGGCCTCCTGGTACACTGGGTCCTGGCTGTAGCGAGAGTACTCCGCCATCACAGTTTCGCTAAAACGCTGAAAATAGAGAAAAAATATTTGTTAGTACATATTTCTTAAAATCTCCTATCGCTGACAAATGACAAGAAAACATTAAAAAAAATATTGGCGGAAAATGAAAAAACTTAATGCCTTCATTTTCAAAAGGCATAAAACCAAAACAGAGACAATAGTAAAAGTATAACTAGAACTTTAAAACATACTTTCTAAATCTTTTTATATAACTCAACTATAGAAAAAAATGCATTATGCATTGCAAAGTGTATTTTCCTTAATAACTACATACAATTCACCTAACAACTATATTTTCATCAACTTTCTTGTATTAAAATTTGTCAGTTCATAAAAAATGTACTTCAATGTTGATTTTAGATTTTAATTAATCTAAATATTATTTATGGCCAAATAAATTATTTTTAGACAAAAGTGATCAAAATAGAACAAAGCGATGAGACTTGAAGGGTTTCTAATTCTCAAATTTTCAAATAAATTCAGAATTTAAAATGTGCTTCATTAACAAATATAACATATCCATATATAATTTATGCTTCGCTTTTTATGGCTGTTATCATCCTTGTTATAATTTCTTTGCTAAAAGGACAAGAAATCAATAAAATTGTCAACAAATATTCTTAAAATTTTTTTATTGCTTGAAAGATATTTGGCAAAATTTTCTACCGATTGATTTGCAAGGTTGGTTAATTTTAGATGTTAGAAAAGGTGTTTTTAATGCTACATTAAGTTAATAAATTAGAAATGGCAAGTATTAAAGAAACGTTAAAAATGTGTCATTTTTTTCAAAAGAAGTTTGAGTCTAAAAATTACTTAAATACATTTTGAGATTTTAGAACAATCAAAATAGACTCACAAATTTTCTTTTATTAATAAAAAGCAGAAACGTTATCTGATTAATACCTACCTAGCTTAGAAAAGTCAGATTGAAATCGGTAGGACAATTCTAATATGTGCTAAGTCAAGAAATGCTTCGCTTTCAATTATCTATGTCAAATGTTATGAGCTAAGCATAGCTAAAATAAAATTGACTTACTCTATATTCCGGCGTGCCACGTTGTAGATTCTCCCTCTGTTTGGACAGCTTTGTAAACCTACTCTTTGCCTGCCTGAGTATCTCGTGGTAGCGCAGATACTCATTGTAATGCGTGTTGTATTCCTTCTTGTATCTCACTCTCTGGTCCCGCGTCAAGATGGGAACATATTCGCTGCAAAATAAAACAGATATTTACATTTCTTGTATTTATTCGAAATCGGATAATAAATTTTTCCTTTTTACAAAGGGAAAAATAAGACAAGTTACTTAGCATTACCCAATCATAGGAGAACAATGTCAAGACGACGTCAAAACTTTGGGGACAGGATCATTAAAGTCCATTGTCCCTTCCCTTACCATCTTATTATTTAGTTTATAATCATTTAAAGAGCTGTAAATTAAACTGGTCCCCAAAGTTCTATATGCAATTTAATTAACTTTATTGCCTTAAAAACCTTGATTGAGTGGTACAAACAATGTCATTTGTTTTTATAATAGAAGGAGTAAAGTTGTGCTATCGTCTATTGTCTTATCCCTTAAGATCCCTGCTTTTTTTTCATGAAAATCAGAATGTAAGAGAAAAATGAAAAATCTTACGTCAAATAATCTGTATTGGTGTTGTTATAGTTAAACTGAAGATTGAGCGGGGGCGAGGCCCCAGAGTTGTCCGTGGGGGAGCCGTCTATCCTGTCAGAATTCCATGATCCAGCGTGCGGACTGGCGGCAGCCGCCCGGCCACTGCCGCTGCCACTGCCATGATGACTATTTTCCACAGCGCAGTTGGCTTCGAAGCTGTTGATGAGCTGCTGCGACGAAGATGTCGTGCTGCCGCCGCCGCTCGCCGGACTAGACCGTGAATGTTGATAATTGTTAAACGGAGAATTAGAGCGGCCGTGGGAAGAAGCGGCTGCAGTAGCGGTGGCTGCTGCTACTGCTGCGTTGTGGTGGTGATTGACATGCTCGGCTGGCGGCTGGTCGTTGTCATTGGGGAACTGTCCCCAGTCCGGGGCGCTGGCGTCCTCGAAAATGGAGGTGCCGGAACCGTTGGGCAGGTGATCCAACCTGTCCATGTTGGTGCTGCGCCCCCCGGAGGAGTGGGTGGAGTCTAGGCTGGGGCTGGGGGACACGTTGTTGCTGTGAGTGCCCCCGTGGGTGCTGCCCCCACCACCGTGCTGACCACTACCCCCCATCATTGGACTAGAACCGCTTAAACTGTATGGTGACCGTGCAAAGCCTGACATTTGATGATCCGAACCGCCGCCGGCCGCGCTGCTGGGCGGCCGTTTGTAGTGCGACACTCGCTTCTTCTTGGCCGTATCGCTGCTCGGCTCGTAGTAGCTTTGTCGCTTCAGCGGATTCGTGATCTGCGGCGGCGAGGGCGGATTCGTGGAGGACGGCGAGTGCCCGGAAGAGGTAGAGCCGTTGTCGGAGCCGGGCGGCGTCAGATTCTGCGGTTTGCGGCGGCGCAGCGCGGCCTTGTCAGATTCCGTGTAGAAGGGCCAGTCCTCCATGACGTCATTCCAGACGCTGCGCTTCAGCTCGTAGATGTTGCTCTTGTAGTTGGCCACCTCGCTCAGACAAGGCATCACCTGCTTCTTGTCCTTCTCCCGCAGCCCATCTGCAAACACAAGAGAACATTAACAACCCGAAAGAACGGTAGGTGCACTTTTAAGAACGAAATTTCAAAATTCAACAACAAAAAGATAGGTACCTAGACAAAATCTAAAATGAGCAAAACCTACCTCTCTGCAGCCTAGGTAATAATTCCACTTTTCTATAAGGTTTAACAGCTAACAGGTGTATCAATCGTTCTCTGAAATAAAGAATAGTATTGATAATACTAGATCTTTTAGCATTTTCAAGTGTCCGTCCATCAGATTAAGAGAATGAATTATATATCAATGAATAAATGCAAGGATCTTAAGGGAAAAGACAATGGAGATCCCCAATGGTGTTAAACAAAATTACCCCTTTTGTGGATTTAAATTATTGATGAAAAGTTTGAACACTACTGGAGCCAACAAATCAAAATTAAATAAAGGTATCCAAAGTTTTTGATCCAACAACTAAGATAATATGTTTATAAAACTTTGGGTGCGTACAAGTGTATTTTACAGTTCATTAGCCCCACCCTCCCTGAATTAAATAAGTTAAAGTTGCCTCACCTGAGTGGTCTTTTTAATATTTCTGGATTAGGCGTTGGTTTATTACTAGAGTGGCACTTGGCATTAATCTCATACTTTTTATTCACTGAATGCTTTTCCTGATGGTGGGAGGAGGGGGTGATGGTAGAGGATGAGTGGTGCGGAGGGGGCCGGCTGCCCCCACCACCACCAAAGCCCCCTGGGGGCCCCCCTCTGCCCGGCCCGCTGTATGACGATTCTGTACTTGAAAAAGCACTTGTAGCACTTGGATAGTGTCTTGATGTTGGCGGGGGTATACTTTTCACAGTGTTAGTTTTCACCACTTGGTTGCTGCGGGGCAGGTTAAGCTTTTTCTTGTCTTTGTTTTCAAGCAACTTGGTTCTGAAAAAAGGATTTAATTTGCAAAAAATTTAAAAGCTTCCCTAAACAGGACAATCCTTACTACTTAATAGATATCAAATCCAAGTTTAGGAATAAATTTCTTCATATTCCAAGTATAAAAATCGATAACAGACACCCAGTATACCGATAATGTACGCAAGACTTAAAAGTATAAGGGCAAATTACAACTTAAAAACTACTTCTAAAGGGTTAATTGATGTTTAGTTTCAATAATCTTTTTGTTTTGTACAGTTTAGTATAGTTAAACCTTTATAAAAACCTGAGAAAAAAATTCTGTATAAAATCAGACCCTAAATTAACTTACGTTTTCTTTTCATTCTCCCTCTTGACCTCCTGTTGTTTCTGAATGGTTCTCTCGTAGACATCTTCGTTGGCCTGGACTCGGATGGTCTCCCGCATCTGCCCAAGGGTTTCCAACCTAAAAATATTCATATTTACAATATATTGTGGATGTGTTTTTGAACCAGGGAACTTAAGGAATAAGACAATGGATGACAAATTGATGTAGATCACCAAAGGCGTCCATGGAATTTCCTTTAATAAATAATTGAAAATAGACAATAATAGATATTTCTGCAAAGTCAAATTGTACTTTTCAAAAGTCAATGCATTTTATTTACAATTTCTGTTTTTAATTCCAATTCCTAAAAGGCATTTAAATAACAATAGCTTAAATCATTTAATAGTTTGCCCTGAGAGTCTTAAGAAAGAAAGAAAGCTGTGTATATCTAATAATTGCAATAAAGCCTCATCATCAAATCAATTTAAATCAGATCAAATCAAACATAACATTTAGAAACAATAGAAATAATTTTTTTGTTTTGTTAAAACTTCAGACAAAGAATTAATTTGATATAAAACAATATCCAATAAATAGAATATACATTTCATTCTAATTAAAAATTTGTTCAGTAAATTTTTATGGTTTGGTTGCGATGATTAGAATTATTATCATGGCTGCCTTAGTGGTTAACACAGGGATCTTAAGGGATAAGACAATGGAAGTTTATGTACATTCCCAATGGTTATAAACAAAATAATCCTTTTGTAGATCAAAATTATTGGTTGAAAAGTTAGAACCAATAGTTTAATATAAATCAATCACAATTCGATAAAACTACTAAATGATTTTTAGAAAACTAATAAGCATGTTCAAAACTTTGGGCCCCAGTGTAATTTACATTTCAATGTGCCCTCACTCCCTGAATTAACAGAAATGCGAGTGATCAGACAATTTAACAACTGGTTTTCTACAATATTTTTAGCTTTTTTTGTGAGGAATCAAATGTTATTAAGACATGAATCTCACTTTAGCTGAGTAATGTTGAATAAATATACAAGGCTTGACATTTGAATGATGTCCATGGGCAGGTTGTCTGAATGGCAGGTGTTGCTATCTTCTCTGCTACCGCCAACATAAAATTCAGGGATAAAGGGGTATAGCCATTGGTATACATGTCAAAAATATACTAATAAATGTTAGTCGAAGTTTGTTGATGTATAATAAAAAATATTTTTTGAATCTAAGGGGAGGGGAATACTTTGACAAAGAAAAAGAAAATGATTATTATCATTACAAATTCCTTTATCCCTGGTGAAACAAAACTAAAGCCAGTGCTAAGCAGTTTTTTTTTTCAAGAGACAAAGCTCTTCAATTATCATTTCAAATGTAATCAGAACTAGTTTATTTTAATACAACGGTAGAATTTATAAAATTAAACCTGTTTCATTTAAAAAGTAAAATTCATTGCAGCAAAATTTGCAATTATTTAAAGCAAAAACTATACATAAAATGTGAAAATTAAGTTTTATTCAATTATGATTCCATCCTTGTTTTGAAGAAGTTAATAAAGCATGAAAGTATAAAAATGTCTAATTACAAGAAAAATGCAGAAAAGCAAAGATTTTGTTAATAACGATGAGCCAATACCAAGCTTTGTAATTTTATACCAGATTATTCAATAAAATTAAACACTTTTTTTCCTGGTATTTCAAGATCACAAAGATAGAAATATATGGGAGTGGTGAAGTAATATTTGTAATATCAAAGAATCTAATAAAAAAAATATAAAATTTCTTGTAACTCAAGTATTAAAACGGTAAATCCAAAGCTTAATTTGTATTTTTTCTTGAAAATTTTAAAAACATTTAAGCAATTTTATTAAATTAATCT
The DNA here is from genome assembly GCA_900241095.1 of Acartia tonsa. Classification (NCBI taxonomy): domain Eukaryota; kingdom Metazoa; phylum Arthropoda; class Copepoda; order Calanoida; family Acartiidae; genus Acartia; species Acartia tonsa. The sequence continues at coordinate 34,491 of LS053340.1, read as the reverse complement.
AAATTTAAGCCAATAAACAGTTCCAATTTTACAGCTTTGTAATTAAGTTTATCATTGCTATGCTTTGCTATGAGGAAGTATTTTTTTTATGTCTGAAATATCATTTTGTATGTTAGTATGTGGTGTAGTACGTTTTTAAATGTCAGGAATAAAAAGATCTGTACATTTAATTTTTCAATATTGCTTAGTTAAACTACTGCTTTATAAAGAAGTAAAGGTTTTTAGTATGAGGCTTAAGATCTTGAGAATTGCTGGTATTTGGGTGGTTTTAGGCCATTTTCCTAACCTTCAACGCAACCCCCTACAGCAAAGAGAGTAAAAAAATTTGACATGAAATAAATATCAAAATATCTTACTTGCGCCATCCCTACATCCCTGATTAAGAGTTGAACTAACATTTACATGTTTGATCAAGTGTCAATGTTTTTAAAATATGACAAAGCTTAACTGTTACACACTCCACTCTAGTGCTCCAGTTAAGGCAAATGTCAATTTTTAAGATAATTATAAATAGCGGCGGCTACGCCTTTAGAGGCCTTTGAAGGCATTTTAGGGTGCGAGTTAGTCAACCCTCAATGGAGAGGAAAAGAAAAAAAGATGGGGGTAATTTTTTAGGAGACATTTCTATTAGGATGGTATAGGTACCCTTCCAGAAAACAGTTTTCCAGGACTTGAAAGACCTGGGACCTAACAGAAGCTTTCATACAGACGGACATCCTGTTACTTTTATATAAGGATTTTTATTTATTTATAAACATATCAAACAAATTGAAAATCAAGAAATATCTAGTTAAATATTAATTATGGTTTTGATTCCTATTAAAAAAGTGTTTTTTTTTAAATGTAAGAATTTTGTAAAATATGGAAATATCAAGATGGATGCTGGTTAGAAGCCATCAAATTCTTAAAGGTTACTTCACCAAAATTGCAATGCAGACGTACTTTTAGTTCTGGCTCTTACTCTTGGCAATTGCAATAATAGCCCTTACATCTTTACTTTCAAGCTTGCTAGGGGCTAAACTTATTTTGTTTTAAAAATAAAAGGATTCGCACTATGGCGTTATCCTACAATTTGAAACACCCACAACATATATTATATTAATAACCGGTTCTAAGCCATACTGCAAATCAAGAGTAATTACAGACAGTTTTCCAGGAATATTAAAATAAAAATCATAAGATTAATATCAGTTTTGTTAGACCTGGCCTTCGGTTCCTCGGGGTTAACAAATCTGGTTATAATAAAAATTTTCATTTTGATATCCGCGGAAATCTGTTTATAATACGATGCGATAAATAACACGCTATAAGACCATCCCTCGAAGACAATGAGATATTGATGAATGAAAAAACAATGAAAATGAAAAAAAAACTTGCGGTCAGGAAGAAAATGGAAACAAAGGATTACAATTTGCAGTTAACATTTTTGTTATTTTGTTTGTTTTGTTTTGTGTCGTCTTATTTCATAGCAAATTTTTATAATTCTCAACAAATTATAGTAATAATTTACATAGATTAATCCTAGTACATAAAGTAGTAAGGTTTTTGTTTGTCCTAACCACTGAACCAATAAATTCAATTTTTGGGGGGATGCTTCAAAGTTCTATGGGTGGTTTTAGGCTATTTTTAGTACTTGGAAATGTGTTTAAGACCATGCATAGCACATAAATGCTAGGGCGCAGCCGCTAGTACAAAATAAAGCAACAATTGTAATCTTTGTACATCCAGTATAAACACACATGTCTTTTTAGCAATAAACTGATAATATAAATATGATAAAATATATATATTTTGTTTGTGACGTTAATTTATCAAGAAATTACTAAATTGACGAGGATTTTTTATTTTCCACAGAAAATAAAACAACCTTACTTTCCTTATTAATCTTATTAAAAGATGAAAATATCCTAATTAAATTTTAAATTTAACTTAATTAAAAATGAATGTTATTAATACTGAGTAATTATATAAGTGTTTAGAACTAGTGTATTCAAATATTTTTAACAATGTTTTTTTTCAAAAAAAAAGAAGAGGGCTCGGCTGTCCATTTTAGAATAGGTCACAGCAACCCTCATAAATTCTCTGCCGCAGCTATCAATAATGAGCCGCCAAATTTACAGCTAGGCTTGCTGCCGAGACCTTGTAAAAAAACTTTAAAATATGAAACTTAATTAGACAGCTAAGTTGATAACAACTATTTTTTTGTTTATTAAAAAGCATATACATTGCAATTTTAAAATTTATGTGAAAAAATGTAAATAATGCGTAAAATGAATAGTTTATGCCTATATTATAAATTTATGTATATATTTGATAATTATGCCTAGGAGGAAGGGGACTTGTAAATTTTACTGTCACCCAAAGTTTTATCATCAACTTTGGGAACTTTTATTCAGTTTTGATTAATTTGTTCTATGGTGTTAAAACGTTTCAATGCTTATAATTCAACAAAAGGGGTAATTTTGTTTGTTATCATCATTGGGGATGTACATTATTTTTCATCCATTAGCTTATCCCTTAAAGTCCCTGATAATTATGTAGAATGTAGATTGTAGTTTAAGCCGGAATATTTGAGACATAAAAAAAATGCTGAAACAAGATTTTGTATTTTGTTTCGAACTCTCAGGGATTCCTGGGACAATGAGGGTCAGAGACAAGGATTCCTGGGACAATGAGGGTCAGAGACAAGGATTCCTGGGACAATGAGGGTCAGAGACAAGGATTCCTGGGACAATGAGGGTCAGAGACAAGGATTCCTGGGACAATGAGGGTCAGAGACAAGGATTCCTGGGACAATGAGGGTCAGAGACAAGGATTCCTGGGACAATGAGGGTCAGAGACAAGGATTCCTGGGACAATGAGGGTCAGAGACAAGGATTCCTGGGACAA
>LS053340.1:10220-22608 GCA_900241095.1 Acartia tonsa | reverse complement strand
TTTTGGTAATGATTATAGAGTTGCTACGCTTTCTAAATCGTACCTAATTACTAAAGGAATCACCATGCAAAATTTAAAATCGATAGGACAATTCTAACATGCCTAAATTAACGAAAAAAGCTATCCGTAACGGACGGACGGACCGAACCTAATTATAGAAAAGCTTCGCTTTTAAAAATCTACATTGGATGTAGGTTGAAAATAATGTAATATTTTCTGGGAAGTTATTTTTATTTTTACAACAAGTTATATTTAGATACTGTAAAATAAATCTTATTCTGACGCAAAATGATAAAAATAGAAATGTTTAGCAACGAGCAAACTAGTTTTATTTTAATTATGCTAAGTTTAAATTTAAAGAGTTAAAATAAAGTTTAAAATCAATTGTGTACAGTTTACCTTAAAAGAACAAAACAAGCTGTTTAAAATGACTAAAATAAACAGAAAAATTCTCATTAAATACCATTTTAAAGTCATGTAAGCATACCCACTCAAAAAACAGTCAAATATTTTGGCGTACATTCAAAATTTAAACAAATTTGAGTCTAGCCCCTCCTTCAACCCCACCCCCCCTCATCCCCTAACCTCTTGGTAATGTAAATAAATGTATAAAAATAAAGCATATAAGTATTTAAGCATATTTCCATTTTTGGTGATTTTAGAATGTGTCAATTCTAAAATATGGAGCTTTATTTTTGGTGATTGTTGATTCTTTTAGATCCTATTAGACATATTCTATACATACCAGGGCTAAATATATCTAATAAAATTGCTAAAAAAAAGCTCAGTTATTTATTATATTACTATAGCCTAAATTCATTGAGTTAAAGCAAATAATTCTTAAGTAAATACTGAAAGCAAATGTAATCAGTTAAGGCTTAATTGAAATTAGGCCACATACATAAAAAATTAAGATTAATAAAAAATAACTTACCCCATTTAAATCATTTTTAAGCTGTATAGTAGGCGTGTCATAATTACTGCCCTAAAAATAGAAAAAAATCATTAGTTAATTATATTTCATTTATAATTAGAATTTACATAATATCAAGGATTTAAAGGGATAAGACATTGGACGATTTATCCCCAAAATCAAAATTTAACATTCCAAAAGTTTTTAAGCCATCAATTAAGAAATCGTGTTTATAAAACTTTGAGTACCGGTGTAATTTAAAGTGCAATGTCTCCTCCCTCCCTGCATAAGATATAGTATTACATCATATAAATAGGAAGGGTAAATATAGTACATACTAGTATACATTAATATAAATAATAGGTATCAAATAACTAAGACTTTATATGTAAATATAAACCTATGACATACTTAGTAAATAATACAAGTTTCTAAAACAAATAAAATATTAAGTATTCATAAAGTTACCTTACTTAAATATGAAGTTAATTCTTTTAAGTTTTTTTTCTTCAAAAAACATTTCCCTACCTTGAATTGTTGTTTACCGATATCATTTAGAAGTAACCTAATTTATGGTTAAGCAGTTAACAAAACAATTCTATTTTGTACTTTTTTATTGTTTTTGTTTTACATTTATAATTGATATTTTTTAAGTAGGTACATAAATATTTATTAATATTTTTATTACTTAATACAAATATATTATATTATATATGAAATTGTGAAAATACAACAAAACGTAAATTTGAAATACATAAGCAGAAGTTTGAAGGAACATTTGAAAATATTGAAAGGAAAAACAAGGAATCCGGAAGTTTTAAATGTTGATCAAAACATTGGCATTTTCCTTTTTTGTTTCATTTAGTGCATTTAGCCCCCCTCGAAAAATACTTTACTGGACTTTTAAAGGTGGGTTAAAAGAAATATTTTTTAGTCAGCACAGTTTTAAAAACATTTTTGTACCAGTTAGCTTTTTAAAAAGAATGAATTTGAGAGGAAGGGGGGGGGAGAGCATGGCCCAAACGAAATAAAAAGTAAACTGTCAGAACATTTGCAAATAGTTAGAAATATTATCAATGCATCTTTAGCTAAGCGACGACGTCTGTTGTTTCATAATATTATCCATATATCTTTATCTGCTGTACATTTCACGTTGATATTTTAGTATTTTATCATTTTTTAATTTGTTATTAATTTAATGTGTGTTACATAACAAAGATTTAATTTTAAAATTTTGTATGAATTGTTAAATTAAAATAAAATATGTTTTTTATTAAAATAATGTAAAATATTCTACTGAATTTTTTTTTAAATTCCCTTTTAACCAATAAATTAACATCAGCATTTTTTTATTTCCCTCATTAATGAAATAAAAATTTCATTTTTACAATATTTAAATTTATTTTAATCAATAAAAATTATTAGGTAGAAACTTGAAAGTTTTAAGAAATATTTCCCAGTTAAACCACCTTAATAATATGATAAATGGCATTATTTAATCCTAAAAACCAAATAGGTCCAAAGTCAAACATCCTTGAAATTGTTAAACTGAAATGGATTAGCTTGACAATGTTTAAAATCATCCAAATAAATTGACTTTTAGACTTAACAATGTGGCTTAGTATACATATTTTTCAGAAATTTAAGAATTTATTTTGAAGTATTTTGTCTTTTTAAAAAAGACATAAAATCTACTTTTTTTACTTATTTAAATATCTGTTGATTTGAAATATCTTGCTTAAAACTTGACATTATATAACTGTATCTGAGTGTATATGTCTTATGATAATGTTCTACTTATTAATCATATCTTTTATTTCAACATTTATAATCAAATACAATGATTTAAATTAAATAATGATATGATTATTTATTTAAGAGGTATTTTGTTAATAATTAAAAGAAGGTATGTTTGAAAATTCTAACTAGTTTTTTCTCAAAATTATCACATGAATTATAGACTTGAGGTTGCCTAGAAAAAATCTACTTTTTGACAGTACAAATGTAAAACGTAGGTTGACTTTATTTCTAGTGACCTCAGCAATAATACATGATAAACTGGAAAGTTCCTGGAAACTTAACTCAATCATTTTCCAAATAATCTTTTATATAATTCTTCATTCACAATATTGGTAAGCATTTTTTTAAGGTCTTTGTTATGACATTGTTCTTTGATGATGTACATCCAGACCAGACGTTTTTTTACGAAAATCCTAACATTTCTAGTTAAACGTATGGAGGATAATATGTATATTTTGTCATGGATCTTAAGGGATAAGACAATGAACGATAAAATCATGAATATTCTTTTTTTTAGTGTCCCAATATCCCTGAACTCACATCACTTGTATTCAATACAAGCATTATGAAGATGCGCTGAGAACAAATAATTGAAGTAATCTTCATTTAATTCTCATAATCAGCTGTCATTGAAACAATTTAGAAGTGAGTATTGCATACATCTCTATCTCTCTATCTTAAAGCTTATCAATCTTTATTAAAAGTGTTCTAGTGATTTACATTTTTTTAGGTAAATTAAAGAAAATTTAAAAAACCTTTTATTCATACTTTTGTCTAAAAATAATTTACCAAATTAAAATAAAGTACTACACATATCTATATAAAAAAAACTAATTTAAGAGTTTCCCTTTAAATTATGATTTAATCAATGTCTACATTATTAGCAGAGCTCAGCAGCCGCCAACCAATTTTAAATAAGACACTGGTTGCCCCATTTAGAGACAGTTTTTAGCATCAAAACGAAAGTAAATCTTGCAGAATGTTTAATTTTTATATAAAAATCCTTGCACAATTAGTGAGCATGTTTAATTTTTACATAATCATGACCTAGGCGTAACTTTTGCAGCCAGTCAGACAGATAAATTGCAACAACTTAATATCATTTAGAAGAAATAATCCTAACTTTTTGCACACAAGTTTTTTATGCTATTGCAAAAAAATATGATACTTCACATGAAAAATAACCTAAAATGGTATTGAAAATAAACAAATGCCTATCAAGTGCATAGGCTGTATTTGAATGTATGCAGGGAGGTGGGAGACATTAGATTGTAAATAATACTAGTACCCAAAGTTTTTTTAAAAACTTTGGGTAAATGTGAAATTGAGAAAAATGTTAAAACAAAAAAAATGTAATATCAAAACTTAAACCATAAATCATACCCCCCCAAGGTTTCATCATTGTTCTTTGTAAAATAATGAAAATTCAAAGACAAAATTCTAAGAAATAGTGTGTATAGTAATAAAGAAATAAATACCTTTGCTGAAATATTGATTGATTTTATTCGTATGACCCCTCAACCCCCCTTTCCCCCCCCTTCTTCCTTTAACATTTTAATGGCCTTAAACCATGTCTTAATCCACTCTTTCCCGGATTTAAAAGGCTTTAACACGATCAGGAATTGGGGTATAGGTGACAAAAAAATTATTTTCCTAGATTTTTTTATCATATTTACATTGGATAGGTAGGTAGTTACCTAGATGTTAAGACATTTTTATGTTTTTTCGTGGATTACTTTCCAAGTGTCCAATCCCTTAATCCGTGAGTGACACCCAGACATAAACTACAAGACGAAGAAGTGCAGATTGAGATATTTGCTGCAATCAAAATTATTTTGCACAATTTTCAAGCTTCAGTGTAATAACTGTCAATTTATAAAGGACAAATATATAAAGAGAAGGTGGGAGCTAATGGTTTCAGATAAATGGATATATTAATTCTTTGAACTTACACCATATTTTCATGTTCTATAATCAAGTGAACACTGTAGCGGGCTAAAATAATGATTTTCCCCATCCCCTCCCCTTATACTGGATAAACCTAAATTGACGACAATTTTTCTACTGTCATAACATCCACGTATATTCTACATCCAATTTAGGATTAAACAAAGAATTAAGTATACTTGGTTTTTCCTAAAGTTTGATTCTTAAAAAGTTATAATATCAAAATGGTCAAAACATTTTTAAGGACCAGGGCAATATTTTTTTCTTATTTTTTTTATATTTAAGGAAAATATTTAATATTCTAAATAGAAACTTATTTTGCGACGAACTATTGCATTAACAAAGCTGGACAAAAAGAAAGTTTTGTTTGATATAAAAACCTGGAGAATACAATGCCGATACAGAAATATTTTTATAGCAAGGATCAAACTTGAGTTGAATATTAATGCTGTAATACTGACAAATAACATGGCAACTCAATTGGAAAAGATATTCAAACGGTAAAAATAATGTTCTATATGGGGGAGAGGGCACTGTATGCTTATTGTCTGACTGCCCTTTTAAGGGATCTAAAGGAAAAGTACCCAAAGTTTTTAAGTCAAAGTGTTTATAAAACTTTGGGTACCAACATAACTTACAGTCAAATGTCCACTCCTACCTAGTCCTAGTTTTTAAGTACACAACTCCATATGTATTCCTTAGCAATAAGTTTTTAATCTATTGATTATTCATTTAGTTTAATATATATCAGTACCATTTTGGGTGGTATGCTACAAATTAAAAACAATGTTCTTAACTTTTAAGCCTTTCCTTCTTTAGTCCTTCAAAAGAGTTTTTAACTTCAATATTTTAGGTTATATCAGAAATAAAGAGAAGTGCTTCAGAGATCTTACAGGATAAGACAATGAACGATGAATTGATATACATGCCCAATGATGATAAATAAAATTACCCCTGCAGTAGAATAAAATTGTTTAATATAAGTACCCAAAGTTTTATAACCAACGAAAGCACTTCTTATTCTTATTACAGATCCACTAAATTCCTGTGCTCAGCCCAAATCTGAGCATTTTAAGCTATAGATAAAATGCACCTTAATGGTAGACAGCATTTCCGTAACACAGACCCTTCCCCCCCCCCCACAAAATCCTATGTATCTATAAATGTATATTAGTGGATATATCAGAGTTGAGCTGCTATTATGTTTGCTATTTGTTGAATATTATTATATTAGGTAGTGTAATCTTAAAAGTTGTCAAGATATTTTTTATATAAAAAAACACCTATAAAACCACTAAACAAATATCAGAAATATTTCAATAAAATTAAGTTTTAAAGTTAGAAATTGTTATCTTGATTGTTAACTCTTTACTACATTCTGTTTCAATCTTGACCTCACCCAGGGATCTAAAGGGATAAGACCTTTTACATCACAAATTATGATTTACAAAATTACCCCTTCTGTAAACAAGTTATTGAGTACCTAAGTTTTAAACTGCTAGTTTCAAACAATCTATCAAAATCTAACAATGTTTTTAACCCAACAAATGAGAGAATGAAGAACTTTGAAGCCAAGTTAATTTATAGTCTAATGTGCCATCCCTATCTCCCTGCAAGAAAGCCAAGATGGACAGCAAATAGTAGAAGTATGTTTAAGAGAATAGTAACAACAATAGCAGACAATCAATATTTCCACTTAACATAGATGGACACACAAGTTTCAATACATGTTGTAACATAATAGTGAACATTAACTTTAATTTCTTTCTTCAAGATATACTTTATTAAAAAACTATTATGATGTCTCCTTCAATTTTCCCAGTTGTCTAAATGATCCCTTGTTCAATAAGTCTTATGGTAATGCCATATTATATCTCAAGAACTACTTTAAATCAATGAAGAAACCATTAAACAAATCATTAACTTGTATATAATGTTCCAGGATAATGTAAAAACTAAACAGTAGGAAGGAAGTTTCTTATTTATAAAAGTAGGGGGCAGGTATTTCTAAAGTAACTTAAAATTTAGTTTGAAAGGTGAAATCCTAATAATAAAGTAACAGGATGTCTGTCTGTTTGATTGTACCGAAGGATCTCGCTAACCGCTGAACCGATTGAGTTCTCCTTAACAGGGTAGCTTCTCATACGTCCCGGGAAGGTTTATAACTATTTTGGAGGAGGGTACCACCACCCTCCAAAGAGAAATCACATAAAAATCGAGAAAAAAAATTAATAGTCTAGTCTTGTAGACAATTTTTATCTCAAATTAGATATTTGAAGAAAAAAAATAAAAAAAAGTGCCACTAGAGGCCTCTAGGAGCGTAGCCGCTAGTAATATAATAAAGGAATACAAATCCACATATCAAGAAGTCAATTATGTTAATGTATATATCTTATCAAGCTGTAATCATGTCCTAAAGATAAAGCAATGCATTTTGATAAAACATTAAATAAATATAAATCAAATTTTGCTATCTCTCTTTAGCAGAAAGACTAATAACATAAACAAGAAGCCTGGTCTCCAAAGAAAAGGCAGCTTTCATAGAGCCTTAAAAATAAGGAATAAAAGAAAAAAAGTTAAATGACATTTTTTCAGTTTCTTAAGAAAAATAAGCTTTGTATAATATATTTAACAACCTAAAGACAAAGGATACACAATGAGTAGTTGCGCTCTTAATAAGTTTTCATAATATGAAAGATAACAATTTGTGTTAAATCACCAACCAGAAAAAATCATTGTCATAATTGAACATTTTTTTTAATGCACCGCGGCGTTTAGTTGATTAAAACTGGCATATTTAAATATCTAATTTAATGCTAAAAAGACTGTCTAGAGGGTTGTTCTTTGTAATTTTTAATAAAATATTTTAGTACAATTAAGAAAATTTTAACAAGGCAGCAAGTGTTTAAGTCAATGTCAAAATTTTACTTTTGAAACTATTTTGATTTATTCAACTTAAAGTCCCCCTTTATTATAAATCCAAGTTCATATAAGTCAACAGATGTTTAAAGCAATTAAACAACATTAGCTTAAAAATCATTAAAATGTTACCAAAGTAATTTACTAAAAATAATAATAAAATATCTTTTACAAGTGTTTTTTAGACTATTTGTCATTTAAAATACTTTAAACAAAAAAGGATTATATTTAATATTTAAATATGCAGCAGATTGTTAAAAAGTAAAATAATTAAAATGTATTAAGCTCTTGTTAAAACATACAATCCTTTATTTTTCAGCTTTCTCGTGTTGTTTGTATAATCTAGATCTATTTTAAAACTTTTGCTTTCATTTACTCTAAATTGTTTTAGCAATTACAGAGGCCTAAAAAGTGTTGACTTAAATCTCTGACTTAGTAGATACTAGATAAATTATCTCAACACAAAACAAATGTATATATGAATATTTTAATGGTCAAAATTGCAAATATTCTTTTAAAGCATAAAAATTGCTCTGAAAAAACGTTTAAAAACTGAACAGTTTCTTGGCATAAAAATGACAAATGTCCATGACGTAGTTGGTGTCATAATTTTTCTGGTGTTCTGACCCAAGAAGTTAGGTGGTGGCGTCCCAAAAGTGCAAAAACTACCCGCAAGGCTGCAAGGGATAAGCAATGATCCAACAAAAAAAGCCAACGCCTAAGATTTTTTAAATTTCTGTAAAATCAGATGAACCATGGTTTTTCTTCACGGCGGCGGCTTAGTTTGGACAGTTTTTGTAAAAATGAATAAAAAAAACAATATTTTTACATGCCTTATTCCCTGTAAACAATGCACTTCCAAAATTGCATGAAATGGTGTTGGGGAAAAATCGGGGAAAAGTTCTGGCTTTTATTTGTCATTCAAAATCATAACAACTTAAGATTTTTATGAACATTGAAAATAAACTTTGGTTTAGCTATCTAGTTAATTGTTACTTATCTAATAAAAAAATGAATTTATTTTGAAAAATATGACGTCAATTGTATTTCTGAACTATAAGTGAGGATTAGCTACATATTGTTTATTCAGGGGTTTATATATTAGAAATAATAAACACATGTTTAATTTAATTGGGAAGAATATTGTTTTAATTGAAAATTAAAAATATAATTAATATACAGCCCTGTTTAACAGACTTTATTCTAGTAAATTCTCTTTTTATTTACAATTTTCTATTTTGGAACTATTAAAAACAACTTATTCATCATTGGTGAATTGCATGATAATTCATTTTTATATATTTAATATTACGTGAATAATAAATGAATGGTTGATATAAATGTATTCAAAATGGTTTTATTTTTATTCATAAATATGTACTTCCTAGTAAGTGAAATTAAAACCAATTAAACAACCCATTGCTTCTTTGAGAGGTTCTAGATATCATCAATCATACAAGATAAAGTTAGTTTGAGAAAGATTGTGCAAAATAAATATAAAAAGTATGTCACTCTCTTTAGCTGAGAATTGCTCTTATTTTCTCAAAATAAGTCTCAATGTTTAAAAATAGAAAACGGCCATTCATGAAGTAGAAAATAAAACAAGGATGACAACAAACTAAGGGCGGCCATACCAAAAACTGAATAACCTAGATTTGAAACAAACCTACTTAACCATTAAAGAATAAATTAAAGAACAGGTTTGCTGCTATGAAAGTTATGTCAAGATTGTACTATGTTAGTAAAGTAAATAGGTCCTTTCATCAAAACAAAATTTCTTAAAAGTTGTTTGTAAAGTAAAAATGCACTTTTCATAACATAATGATCTTTTCTTAAAAACTAAATTCCGATTTTATACATTATTGGTTTTTTTTTTGCTTGATTTAAAATAATTTTCCATTTCTATATCCTTGATGTAAGTTATATGAAACATGTTAGGAAATGAGAGCAATACACTTAATGACAACATAATCTTTACATTTGTCACAACACAAAATCTCTCTATTTATCTCTTTTCTCTCTCTCTCCTTTTCTTAAAATTTTTATTGGACTGCCCTACTCTGGCTTAGCCAGCAATAAAGCTAAAGCTATTACATGATGCAATCATTATTTCTCATGGCTACACAAAAACGAAAGCTGGTTCAATTGGGATTTTTCAATTTTAAGGACCAGATAAATTTCAACAAAAGAGTTTTTTCTGAAAGTCAAAATATTTGTATATTTTTAAAATGTATGTTTAGGTACATACTTTATTTACGATGTTTACAAGTATTTTTGAAAGACTCCAAATTGCCCAGCTACATAAAAAAATTGCTTAGTAGGAAAACTAGTTGATTTTGTAAGAAGGTAATTTTAATAAAAATCTAGGTATATTCATTTTCCTCATTTAAATATACATTTATTTATCATTAACTTTCAGATTACTGTTTATTCTCAATTATTATCTACGCTTCAATTTTAGAAAAGTTTACCAAGTTTTGCTTTTTAAAACTTTTAAAATTTTGTACTTTTTATTCATAATATGAAAATTAATAAGCTTGTCTTGAAAATGTCATAGTTCATTAAAAAGTAAATAAAGAATAAAAATTCAATTCCCACCCTCATTTAAATGTCTAAACACGTGACTAAAATTTTCCCAGGCATAAAGGGTTAAAAAAATATTTCATACAAAAATTTTATTCTTTTTTAATAAGACTTACAATGATATTTCACCGCTTGGAAAACAGTTCAAATTGTTTGATAAGTCAATTTTGAAGCCCCCTTTGCCCCTCTGAAATCAATTTTGAAGCCCCCTTCACTCTCTGGAAATCAATTTTGAAGCCCACTTTACCCCTGGTCTAAACAAAAAAAAAGAGGCAATGAACTTGTGTAAAATGTAAAAATAATGACAGGGGGGGAGAGGGGGTAATCTATCCACTAATAATTGGTTAGTTTGGATATTAAATGTGGACACAATTCCCCTTACACCCCCCACCCCCTTTTTCACCATGGAATTATTTAGTTCATAATGGACATTTAAATTGTCAAATTAACTGGACTTTTAAGAATATATTTATTTAAAATTTGGGCTGAATGATTGTAATTAAATAATTTTTTATTTTATTTTAAAATTAAAATCTCTCAAATTTTTTCACAGCATCTCTGAAAACCACCATTTTAAATTGAATAGAAGTAGCAAGCAGCTCAGTCAAAAGCATGAAAGATCAATTTGAATAAGAGGCTAGATTAGAACAGATAGATACCTATTATCTTTACTCAAGACAGCAAACTAAGAAAAAAGGGAAAAAAAGGATTTTAAGTTAAGTAAAGCATAATGCATTTCAGTTTTCAAAAATGTTTACCCCTCCCTTCTGAAGAAATGAAATAAATCCACATATTAAAATTATCTAAGTTGTTATTAATATATAATAATAAGACACAAAGCATAACTGTCAATTATCTTCTGGCTTATTTACCAACCAACCACATTTCTTTCTCTCTCTCTCTTTCTTTCTGTGTGTATATATAATGTATTATCACTAGACAAAGGCCTATTTTCATTATTAAACTAGATTTGGTTACAAAGAAAAATAGATTTCAAAAAAATATGGTCCATCAGCCATTAAAATTGAAATATAATTACACTCTAATAACCATTATTTTAGAGAAAAAATATCAGTTTAAAAGTCAAGTAAACAAAAAGTGTATTTCTAATTCCCCCTTCCCTCCTTTTTTACGTAAGAAAAGTCATAAAAACATAAGATGTGGTCAAAATTTTTGAACCATTTTAAGAATCTCAGCTCTCATTTTTACCCAAATAGACTGAGTCCCCAGTCCCCTTATTACTTTTCACTCCCCCCTTCTTTCCTAACCCATTACAAAAACCACCATACCCCCCCCCCCTCCATCTCCATAAAAAAAACATAATTTAACCAGAAAAAAGAAAGGCATAGCACCGAAAAAGCAAAGAAAATTGATTGGTAAAAAAGAGAGTCAATTAAGCCCCAGGCAACAAAGACATGCCTAATATTTTAAACATTAGTGATCAAAATGTACAAAAATTTAATTTGCTAAAACTCATTTTATAGAAAATATGATTATAATTTTTTTTTTGATTAGCCAAGATGAAAATAAAACACAAAAAGCATGGTAACACTATACGCTGCTAGACTTAAATCCTAAAGCATAAAACTCGTTTACATAGATCCGTTCAATCGATGGTCATGATATAACACCCCCGCCCCCCTTTCTTTCTTTCTCTCCCTTCTTTCTTTCTTATTCCTCTTTCTTCCCATTTTGTTCAGCTGTCTTGGCCTGTGATCTTTGATATAGTGTGGGTGTACAGAAGCCTATATTAAAAAATCTGCAAAAAACATAAACATATTATGGTATTTTTAAGCTTAAATACCTAAGTTATGAAAAAATAAATATGCCCCCACAATGTCAAATAATCCCCCAAACGTATATCCGTTGAAGTAAAATAAAAATGCATGATTAGACCCAATACAATTCAGTTACATACATTAGCAGGGTAATAGGAATAGGAAAAATTATAAGGTATCTTTCATGTAAGATATCCTTACAGATTTTAATATTTTACAGCATAATTTAATGGAAAATCCTCGTAATTAAAAAAAAATAAGATATTTTTTTTAGTTAATTTGCTTATTCTTAAATCTAATACGGACTATAGAGGCATTCTATAAGAGGTAGGAGTCGTTAAAACTTTAAGAATTTGGGGGGGGGGGGGGGGGTATTTTGTTAGGTTTCGGTTTAAATGGTAATACAGGGGGAAATATTACATATAAAAGTTTAAAATTAGAATTTAAC
>LS053329.1:14680-29999 GCA_900241095.1 Acartia tonsa | reverse complement strand
ATGCCAAAATTAATTAACTTAATTTGTATTTCCGCTTTTAGATAAAGAATTATACAAAAAACGAATTTTATAAAAAATCCTTAAAATTTGATGCAGATTTCAAAAATACTCCCTACATTACAATTCCGGAAAACTTATATCTCTTAATGAATAGGTTTTGACCTGGGTAGGGTAAGTGGAAAACACCCGACACCATCACTTGGCATTTTGAAAAATAGCCTAAACCCAAATGGACATGGTGTGCAAGTTTTTAGAATCAATAAAAACATTAGGGCAGTAATGAAATTTTAGGGTATCACCCTACCTCAAGCACGCCCCTGGTTCAGCTTCTGTAATTTCTTATCAATTTAATACTTCCTTGCTCCAATTCTTGAGTTTAATATGCTTGAAATTTTATTTTATTTTAGACAATTATTTTAAGATTTAAATTTTATTAGAGTAGCTAGGGAGTTTAGTGGGCATAGAATTTTCAAGGAGGGGGGGGGGGAAGGGGTGTTTACCTACCTTATACTTTGAAACCCTTTCTTTTGAAATAAAAAAAGCTTAAATGTCCTTATTATCTGGTACCGATGTAATGATTTTAATTTTCCCTACACCTTGCAGATAGGTTTCATTCAGAGTTAATCTAGGTAGGTCATCTGCCATGAGTTAGATAAAATAAAGAGAGAAAAAAAGAATTTACCAGTATGGCTTCGAAAACGATTAAATTAGATCCAGTTCTGGGCAATACTGAAAAATCATGTATTGCATCGTATTTCATACAATTTTCCATGAATTTTAAGACTCTCGGTTCTAATCTTATCTTCTTTTATTTTTTTTATATCCGCGAGAAGCTGTCTATAATACGAAGCGATAAATAAAAGTTCTTGTCCATATCTTATTGGAAAAACCCGTGTAGTTCGTCAAAATTTGATTGTTGTCAAAATAATCTTCCGTCTTGTCACTTTTAAAATTACATATCAAAATTAAGAAATAATTATTTATAAAATGTTTCACTGTGAAGAGGAAAGGAGGGGGATGAGAGTGTTATAGGAATGTGTATATTTCGGGGGGAGGGGGACCAACGACCTCTAATGATCGCCGGGAGTTTTCATAACCTCGATTTTATTATCTCTGAATCCTTTCTAATCCTTATTCAAACTAGACAATAATTAATAAATATTTATCGCATGGTTTTTCATAACATAATTTCCAAAACTGCTTACGTTACTAACAACTTTTAACTTTAAGTTTTTCTTATTGCTTTCTTGACGAAAATAAAATTAGAAACTTAGTAGTAAAGGTGTTTTGTCTGAAGCTTAAGATCTAGATAATCAAATACTAACCCGATTGGAATCACTTTAAGTGCAAGCTTCACATTGGTCCGTTAATGGTTTTAAGCATTTTTTTTAGAATAAGTATTTTTATTTTAGCCCCTCTCTGCTGAATACAAAGCCCCCAGATGCAAAGGGAGTAAATCCATCACAAAAAAATGTCTAAAAGAGTAAAGGGCAGGGTTTAAGAGGTCCCATTATAAAAAAAAACTTTGGTTTATTCATACAAAAAAAGCATTTCAAAATTTAAGGTGGAAGATATTTCTAGACCATGCTGTCATTGAACATAAACTTTAGAATAATATTTTTTTGGGTATAAATCTATGGAATAATGGAAATGCCAACACACTTACCCATGGAATAATGTAATACAATAAAACCAAAAGAAAGTATAAGAAAGGCCTATATTTACTAGCAGACAAGTTTTGGTTTTTGAATTTACTAAAGTGCCAATATTTATAAACAAAAATGGATATAATAAAAGAATTATATGATAGAAATTTATATTTTATTATAGAAGAAATATTTACATTTCTTGATGTAAAAACAATCAAAAATTGTTTTTTAGTAAGTTATAATTGGAATGAAAACTTTAGAAAATATAAAATCTGGAAAAGATTTTTTTGTAAAAAGCTAAAAAATGATTTAAAGTTTGAGTTATTGAGTGAATTGAATGGATGGAATAAACTATTGAATGAACAAGAAAATGATTATGAAACGGAGGGGCAAGGGGAAAAACTGTATGAGGATATTTGTACAAAAGTAAGTTTGTTTTGGTTAGTTAGTATTAGGTAAATGTTACAATGACAAAAATTGTAAGAAAGTAATATAATTTCTTTTTTATTGTTTATAATGAAATAATTGAGGCGTATTACCTGGTAAACTCATACTTAAAATGCATGCCATATAGTGGTTCTGTATACGAAGGGGATAGAAAAGTAGATAAAAACAATCCCTAGAATTTCATAAAATTGAGAATTCAACCGGTCAGCGAGATCTGCACGGACAAACAAAAAAAACTTACAACTTCATATGATAGACTAGTGATTACGCCCTAAGAGGCCTTAAGGGGCATTTGGGGGAAAGGGGGGGGGGGAATTCGATTCCCTACTTTGATTTTTAATTTTAGTTTTGTAAAGAAAATGTAAGAAATAGGGGCGGGGCAATTTCTCTTGAGATGGTGGAGGTCCTTTCTCCTTAAATAGTAAAAAGAGCTAGCATAATATATCAAAAGCTGTAAAGAAGAACCATACCGGTTCGGCGGTTTTTTTAATATCTTTCGCTACAAACAGATATACATCTTGTTACTTTTGTATAATAATTGATTTCTTAAGATCTGGGATTCCTTGGATGAGCTGGTTTCTGCTCCAATTATTTCCAAGAAACTTTACACAGGAATCAATACTTTGTTCATAATGGATATAAAATTTAGGTTGATGGTTGATCGTTATTTTAGCCAGCTACACGTTTCACTTTATTATAGTACAGATAATCTGGTATAAGATCCAAGTAATAATAAATTCATTCATTTGATATCTTCACACAAATAAGAAATCACGGAATAAAATATAGATTGTTGAAAGTTTAAAACTTTTTTTATTACTTTGTTTTACATTTAATAGAATTTTATTAATCTTTCTATGCCTATACTTCATAAATAAACAAAAGAGGTCAACTTGGAAAACTAAAACATATAGGGGATATATTTTTATCCCTTAAAATCAGGTTTCAAAGCTGTTTTTCGTAAGTGGCGTGAATTGCATGGTAATTGGTGTAATGTAAAAGTAAATAAAATTTGCAAATTTGAAGCTGACTTGAAGATGACCTACACATGAAAAATATTTTATACTTAAAAGGCAGTTTAAGGAATCCTAAGCTTTACAGAAAACGAACTCCATGTTAAAATGAGCGGTACGCATATACTTGTCTTAATAACACAGACCAAAGTATTGTTGTATTGTGTGCAGGATCTAACATCCTGTGCATGATTGCCCACTACAACCACCTCTTCTCTGGGATGACAGATTCTACAATCAGAGTTTGGACACTCTGTCAACCAACTAAACATAACAAACCAATCAAAATTTTGGAGGTGAGCTATTTAAAGTGCATTCGAGCAATATCACTTTAATAGCTAGTTGATCCCACCAAACATTGTCCCTCCCCCACATCTAATTTTTTTAAAGCGTTAATCAGATTCTTCTTCAGGTTAGGTTGAGTAGGGTTTTAAACAGCATTGCAGGAGCAAGTCAAATTTATATTACGAATATGGTGAGGGATTCATACGCGATGCACTAATTAATTTTAGTTAAATATTAGGCGGGAGTAAGGTTAACCAATTTGTGCAAATGGCCTGAATCCTGTTTAGGACCAGTTTGATACTCTCCTGAACTTGTAGAAATAGATTTCGCTATTTTTAAAATCAAACGATACACCAACAACCTTGAGTACACATCCAACTAGATTATTAAATTTAGGGACATCGTAAGGAAGTTCGTAGCTTGGCCGGTCATGGACCATATCTGGCTTCTGCATCTTCGGATATCAGGTAGCAACTAGTTAAAAACAACTATGATTTCGTACCATAACAGTGCAGCAATCAAATAAGTTTTTAATAATGGATAGAACCAGTGGCGTGCACAGGATTTGTCTAAAATTTCTCCTTCTTAAACCAAAATCGAGTGAGAAATATGCGAAGAATATAAAAGCAGCCACAAAGCCGACAGCCATGGATGTTTAATTATGACAATGTTGACAAGAAGTTTTAGTCTTCTATTTTAAATAGGATCGAGCTGAGCTATAGAATAGCTTTTTTACTAAAAATTATTTTCTATATGTTTTATTGTGTTTGTATTTTTATACACGAAAAAAAGTGACATATTTTTCTTTCCATAAGGGTCAATTTTTTTATGAAAACTAATCTTGTTTAGAATCTGGAGTTTAGAAACCTGGGCAATGTTAAGAGTTCTCAAATATCCAGGAGAAATTTGTCTCCAAGTCAGGTATGAAAGAGTAGCTTATTCACAAGTAAGATTTGCCCGACCTCTATGCGTTGTAACGGATAGCTTTTTGTTACAATAAAGAATAAAGAATGGCTACAGTATAAAATCAGCTGTCTATAAGATTAAACGTTTGGAAATTCTTAAGAAGATTAAAAGAAACCAGATTATCTTTTATCTTGGATATAACAGAAAATTACTTAAAAGTAATTTTAATGTTCTCATTTAATAATTAATGATGTATTAAATTTTATGTAAAGATTCCTGTAGCCAACACTGCCATTTGTTATTTGACTCACTTTATCTTTCCAACTGTTACAAATATTGGGTAAGCTACATCCAAATAAATATTCATTAAAACTTTTGTGTTTTAGTTTGTTATCCGACCGAATATTGTGTGTATCTGAAGAGTTTAGACTTTCTTTGTGGCATTGGTTTGGACATAAATCTATTCAGTTCATGTACAATACCTCTCTAGCTCAACAGGTAGTCAAAGTTATTACAATTATTTTCTTGAAGGATAAGGTTTTCAAATATAAATGATCTTACTTCCTCTATTAAAAATAAAAATTTACTGACAAAATTTGCAATCAATGACAGTTATTAACATATACACTTATGGATATAGGATATATTGACAGGGGAAAATTTATTGGCAATTTAGCTTGCTTATATGGACCTCATTTATTTGTCTCACATTCATCCAGTAGAAGAGGTGCGGTTGGGGTAACGTTATTTTAGCCAGCTGCGAGCACCACGTTATCATTCAGAGTACATGAAAATCTGATGCAACATCTAAGTAATAATATATCAATTTATATACTGTTCCTCCAGCAAAATATTGTTGTGTTTTATGAACAATTAAATATTTAAATTTTGTTTTATTTGTCAGGGTACTCCAGACTTAATGAAAATAGGAGAAGTCTTTATTGTTGCTGCATATATCCTACAACATTATTCTGCACATCTAGGAAATCATTGTAATTTTGGGAAGGATCCTGAGGAATATGATAATGGACGATAAATTAATGTACACCACCACCATTAGGATAAATAAAATTATCCCTTCTGTAGATTTAAACTATTAGTTGAAAGGTTTATACACAGCTAGTTTATATTTACCCATAGTTAAGTCACCAAACAAGGATGACAACATCCATAAGTAGCGAAGCTCAAAAATTTTGAATGAATATCGGGAAAAAATTTACTATAAAACAGTGTCATACAATAATCATTAAACTTGATAAAATAGTGAAATAACAAAGCCTTTAAAATCATGAAAACTTAAAATCTAGGAATCGATCTAGCACCGCAATTAATAAACAAATCTTAATGAAACTTGATGGAAATATGTAGAATATAAGCATATTCAATCCCTGCAGCCGTCAATCCTGAATAGGAATAGAGAAAATCACATAAACCTAAAAATCTAGGAATCGATATAGCATCCCAATTAATAAACAAATCTTAATAAAACTTGGTGAAAATATGTAAAATAAATTAATGTCTGAAAGTTTCATCCTTCTGTCTTGAATAGGAATTGAGAAAATCACAAAAACTTGAAAATCTAGCATCCCAAGTAACAGACAGATCGACAAAACAATGTATAGCTTAGATGGGCATATGTCAAAGGAATCTTCACTAAAAATTTCAGCTGTCTATCTTGAATATGAGCCGAGAAAATTACGTTTCTCCCATAGCGTTACGGACTGACGGACGAACAAAGTGAATTACAGAGTAGCTTCGCTACTAATGAGAGAAAGTGGTTTTATAACTTTAAAACCATAATTAACATTCCAATTTGCAATGAAACTGGAATTACAAACTAGGACTGACATACATCATATATACATTATACATGAATAAGTAAATTAAAGAGTGGCGTCGCCTATTAGAAAAACCAAAGGTATGGGGGGAGGTGAGGACGGTCTTTGTTAAATAAAAAAACACATGTTAGTCCTTTTGTTACATTTTGCTAGTTTTCCAACTCTTAACATCAGGATACAACAACATATGATGAGTAATTTTTCAAAAGTTTGAAATGATTTACAATAAAATTATGCAGTGTACTTTTTCTGTCCAAAGACTGGAAAGAAGCTTCCCGAAAAAGAAATTCTAACATCAGAATCTATACAGTGCATTGATATGCATCATTCTCTACTTGCCCTTGGATACAAGGTAAATAAACTTAATATTTATTAATTACATCGTATTATAACTAGCTTTCCGCGGATATCAACATACAAAAATTATTAAAGATTAAAACCAGTATTGTTATCCTCGAGGCCATGCTACCTAATAACGTAATTAATGTGTCGGGTTTGAATCCTTGCGTCCACTACTGACAGATCTTGTATTGTAAATTCTGCTGCTATATCAGATGCAAATTTAAATATTGCTAAAGTAGTGTAGGTTACTGCACCTAGCAGGGTCAAGGTGCTTGGTTTCTAATCAAAATTTCACATTAAAAACAAAGTATTTTATATGGGCATAAAAAAATGCTCTTATACTAAATACACATTGGCCAAGTTTTAAAACTTTATTTTTCTATTTAGGGAGATGTTGAGTTATGGGATGTTAACAAAGTGACAATAATTGCTACAATTAATACCAAACAGGAAATTATTTTTAAAATATTTTATCTACAAAAGGGATTTGTAAGATTGAAAATACGATTTAGTATAAACTGGAGTTTGACATGAACAAAGCGTTTAAGTAAACAAAATATTTGAGGGGCCAATTAAATATGGTAATTACCATTAAGCGCTGCTCCAAAAATAGCCCAAAAGACGAAACCTTTACAAGTTGGTCTGCGAATTTATTTAGTTATTGGTTACAGCTGCGTGCTACTTTCCGGTTATGCTCAATCATAGAGCTGCAACACACTTTCTGTATTTTAACTGTTACAGAAATCTGTAAGAGAGTTAAAGTACTCTCTACTGCTCTAATAATATTAGGCGCAATATAACGGACGGACTGGCCTATCCCTGATTTAGGAAAGCTTCGCTTTAAAAAATAAATTATGAAATCAGTATCCCTCGGGAGAAGCTTGTCTGAAAAGTATAATTGTGAAGGACAATATTCTACTGTGCCTTAAATCAGATGGATACATTCAGCTGTGGTCTTTATTTCAGGTAAAGAAGGAATATTATAATTTCCAGTATGGCTTCGAAACAAATCAATATCCGCTGGATTATAACCAGTTGTCAGCCATACCTCGGGGCTAACAAAACTGTAAATTTATAAAGTGAAACTTGTAGCTGGCTAAAATAACAATCCCAATCATTCACCCCATCCTCTCCTACTGGATAAAAAACTGACCAATAAGTGATGTCCATGTCAGCTTCCTAAATTGACAACAACTTTTCTATATCCATTTTTACTATCCAATTTAAGCTTTACCTGTAAACAAAATAATCCGTCCAACTTATGAAGGAATTATTAGAAGACTAATTTTTGGTTTAAAGAAGACTATGCACGAACGAGAACAAGTGATTCTAAGCACCTTCAATGATTCTATATGTTTTTTTTTGGATAATATACTAGGGTTATGTTTAATATCATTTTATCATTTAAAAAAATTTAATTTCACCTTAGTTTATATGAAAAAAAAATTGTAATGTTAAGCATTTTTTGACGAAATATCATCTAATGTTTTATTAAGTTCAATTGTACAATAATATATCCATTATTTCAGATAATAAGCGAAGATAGTAATGTACCTGTGATAGGTATAACTAACACAGACATTAATAGAAGCAACATCACTTACAATGGACCTATCATTGCTCAAGACATGGACACCCGTAACAAGACTGGTGATATCAAGCTTATCATCATCGATAATGAACAATTTAACAATGAAAAAGACAAAGTTAATGTGTTAAAAAAGTTTATTTATGATAATTTGTACATTTCAGATCTTAGATGAAATAAAATATATCACAGCAGTTTTATTTATTTTATATTTACAATTTACTTACATAGTTATATCATTTTATTAAAATTATAGTTTATAGTCTTAAATAAATTGGATCACAATATTAAAGTTAAGAATGAATGTTTCTGTACAGTAGTTAAAGTGGTAAAAAATTGTCAACGTTTATCAATCTATTTGTTGATAAATTTCAGGCTTGCTTGAATTATTTTTCTTTTTAACAAACAGGTTTTTAGAATCAGAGAATCCTAAGACTAGACAGTCACCTATCAACATAATGATAGCCCACACCTAGAATAAAAACAAGGATGACAACTTTCAGAAAAGCAAAGCTCTAAAATCAAACAAACATGAACAGTAGAGTGTCAAAACTTAATAAGCAGTAATTTAAAAGATTTAAAAAAGTGTATGTGTACTTGTTGCAAAATTGCGAAAATACAGGATTCTGGTTAAAGACATATTTATATCTTTAGAACCTTATTATATGGTGCCTCGCTTAAAATATTGTACCTTGTTGTCCTAGGAATAAAAGTTTCAAAAAATCATATGAACAGGATAATTATATCTTACAAACAATTGTTCTTAAAAAAAGTATGATAAACAAAATTACCCTTATGTAAATCAAAATTATTTGTTAGAAATATAAACCAATATGTATTAAACAAAAGTCTTCTAATTAGTTAGGCAACTAATAAGATAACTTTGGGGACTTTATCACCCCAACGTCCACCTATTCCCTGATATTACCTGAATAATAGGTGTGGTTCCTGTAAATCCCAACCAGTCAACAAGGGGACCCCCCGCTGTGGGACCAATAAAATTTCCAAGGGCAAATGCTGACGTCCACATTCCTAAATATGAAAAACCAACGTTTTAACGAAATTAAAATTTTCTTTTTAAAATATCTTTCTTTAATAGATTATTTGAAGTAATTTTAAAAAACTAGAGATTACACACCTAGAGGTAAAAAGGGATTCCTGTCATATTTTTCTTTAAAGAGGGGGCGTTTTAAGATGTTTAAATTTTCCCATAAGTTTCTGGAAAGAAATTTAAAAGAGAACTTACTAAAATATGGATGGGACCTCATATAAAGTTTAAAAACGATTGGTCAATTCTAACCACAAATTTCAATTACATACGGACCCTATTTGTATAATAGTTATTTATAGAATCGTATTATAGACAGCTTTCCGCGAAAAATTAAAAAATTAAAAGATTTAAACCAGTTTTGATATTCGTGGAGAATTGTCTTTAATACGATGCTATACATGATTTTTCAGTATGGCTGAGAACCGGTTCTAATCCAGTGGATATCCATCGGTTTCGAAGCGATTCCGGAAAAGTTTAACTTTTAAAATACCTGAGATTAAAGAGCTATAATCTTCGGTGGAAGACCCCTCCCCTAGAACGAGAAGTGCGTGTTTCTGTGCGAGAGCAAAGGTTGATGTGATGGTGGCAGCAGTACCCACACCCACCACACCCAGACCGATGGTGGTGATCAAGTAGCTCGGCACCAGACCAATATAATCTACAGGACCTAAATAGGAGAATAAGTTTATATTTTATGATATAAGAAGAAATATCATATTCAAAATACCCAATTGTAAGTCAGCTGGTGGTCCCTACCCCATGGGAGAGTTACATATAGCTCGTGTCCCCTCTTTTCTTTTATTAATATATTTACCTATAAGTAGGAGTGAAGCAGCTATAGTGAGATGTCCAATAGGGTTGACTATCTCGGGCTGTATGTATTTATCCACCAACCAACCCCACATTGGAGTAGCAAACATGTAAGGTACACTCATACCTAGATATAATATAATTATGGGATTTGTAGCGAAGGCTCTCGGTAACCGCTGAACCGATACGGTTTTCTTTACAGTGAAGCTTCTTATAGGTTCAGGAACGGTTTATAATTCTGTTGTTCGTGAGGGAGAGTTCCTCAACCCTCTTAAGAGTAATTACCCCAAAAAGAAGCGGGAAAATATTTATTAAGGTTGAAGGGAACTTCATCGCATCCGAGGTCCCAATCCCGTTCTAATTAAGTGTCCATCAAATACGTACTATCATAGCATCTGAACGATACCTCTAAAATACCCCTGATGGTGGCTAATAACAACGCAGATCTAGATCAACGAACGTTGTCTTGATGTTATAACTGTACATGGTAATAAGTAAAATCAAGGTCGCGCATCTGACATAGCAGCAAGGTTTTAACCATGATTCGAACCAATCACGACGAGCAGATTCGCTGCATCACAGTTGCAGGTTCTAAGCTATTAACATGAACTTACAAAGAAAAGAGAGTCCTATCTGAGTGACAGAGAGGCCAAATATTTTGAGATACTCCTCCAGAAATGACTCTAGGAAACCCTGGACTGTGGCACTGAACATGGTTCCCAACAAGGACAAAATCACCATCTTGCTTCGCAAGATCCTAAATTAAAATAAATAAATTCAACTTTAAATTTTATATTTAAGGAAGTCTTAGTTTTGAAATATGAAGGGGAAAGTCTCTAATGCGTTAAGTTATGTTTTCCTAGACTTCAAAACAAGACAAGAACGCCGAAAGGACACTATATGCACAAACGAGATCATATGATGTTAAGCGCCAACCCTCAGGGATAAAAGGCAATTTTTCTTTGATATACTTGGTATCTGTTGTATAGGGCTGTAAGAGTTTAAAAAGTCAAGGTCTACCATAGTCTTGACATAAATACTTTTTAAATGAAAAAAATGTTTAATTAGTTGGCAAAAAAAGAGGTGGTTAAAAAGGGTTGTCGCGGAAAACCGCTATCTCGGACTTTTTCCGTGGAAATTAATTTATATATTTTTTTAAATCAGAAATCTGATGTTATAACTATGACCATAGATCTATACAAATGATGAGAAAGCAATGAAAAAAATTGAATAGTTTGAAAAAGAAGAAATAATAAGATTTTTCCAGTAGACAAGGCATAAAAATATTCTTACTGTGCATAATTTTCTGACATGGTAGATTCATCAGCATTGTCCACATTTTTAGTCTTTTCAACACTCACCGCTCCCCCAGTCTCAAGAGATTCACTTTCTACAACATTATTAAGCATTAAAAGTAAAGAATCTTTTAACAGTTCAATATTTTTACTTGTACAGCAAAATGAAAATTCGGCAATATAAAAAAGTGGGCAAATAAGCAAGTGCAATTCAAAACTAATTAACATTCGGATCATGGAAAGAAAAAGTATCAGGCTTCGTCAAGGTAGGTTAGATAAATGTTAATGATTCCCCCGCAGGGTTAGGAAATTGGCCCCGCAGGGGCTAGAAATAGGAGAAAAGTTACTGTGAAAATATGACGAAACCCACTATTCGTTTTCTTTCCATGATCCAAAAATCCTTTGGAAACATAACGTAAGTAGATAAATATTAGAAAGAAGTTGTAGTTGCCAATGAAATATTATATTGCTGAAAATAAAATTTCAAGTATAGAGAAGGTAAAACAAAAAACGCCCCTAATTTACAATTTATTTCAAAAAAAGGATGATGGTGGGAGGTGGGTTATCAATGACCAAAAGGCACTTTGCGTAAAGCAATAAAATTATTAGTTACAAACAAACCAAAAAAGTGCATAAATGGATTTAGAATATACACGGATTTTATAGCACGGGAAAAATTGTCGTCAATTTAGATTGATAACATGGAACTCATTTATTGGTCAGTTAGATCTTTCATTAGGACGGGAGGGGATGGGGTAAAGAGGGTTAATGGGGGGTATCGTTATTTTAGCCCGCTGAGAGTTTTTACTTTATTAGAGAACATGAAAATCTGGTGTAATACTTAGTATATACATATATTTTTGCATAGTAGCTTTATTAATAAAAATAGGTTTTACCTAGTTTTGTAAGTAGATAAGGTAGACGGCAGATAATTAGGAATCCAACAACAAAACAAAGTATTCCAGAAAACTCAAAGGGTAAAAGAAATCCTCCGTACTTTAAAAATTTACAATTTTAATCATAATAATCAGAAATAAGATTAGTTGTTAAGTTTAAGTATATGATAATTGATATAGAATATACATGGATATTGTGACAATAAATTAGTTTGCTAACATGGACATCACTTATTGGAGGTTAAGGGTGTGGATTGGGGGGGAAGATAGTTATATTAGCCAGCTAAAAGTTACACTTTATTAGAGAACATAATAATCTAGTGTAAGATCCAAGAAATTATAAATCCATCTACATAATACAAATGGTAATGAAACTGCATGGAAAAATGTAACCGGATCTCAAACTGTCTGCAGCTTAAGATCTTGCTAACAACCACTGTACTGGACCGTTTGCAGTTAAGCTTCTTTTAGGTCCAGTAAAGATTAATAACTATTTCAGTGGAGAGTACCTCCACCTTCCCAAGAGAAATCGCCCCTTTAAAATTGCCTACCATAGTTTCTTTTTAAAACTAAAATGGAGAATGCAGGGTCACGTTTTAGTTAAGCTTCACATAGGTCCTGTGGTGGTTTTATGCGATTTCATATTAATATATTTGGTTTTAGGCTATTTTCTAGCTTCAATATGACCTTCGAATAGACAGCCCCTAGGTGCTAACGGCGTAACCGCTAGTATTATTAAAAAGAAAAAAATTCAGATTAGGGATATATTTTCGAAATCCCTGATAACAAAAAATTTTTCTTTCCCAACCCGTCAATGCACCTAAACCTTTATCAAAAGTACTTTTAATGGGGGGCTGGGGAAGAGGAGATTTGATTAATCTAGTTGTGACTAGAGGGATACCAACAATAAGAGTACGGAGAAACTCGTTGCATCTGCACTTAACTACATAAATATCTACTAAATCAGGAAAATGCCAGAGTTTTAGATTTTAAGCAAAATAATATTTTAACAATGAATTCAGTTAAAGTTTATTATCTTTAGCTGTGATCCAAATTAAAGGGAGGGGGCGGAAGTGACACTTTTTGAAACCAAAACTACAAGTCAAAGGAACTCAATTAAATAAAGAGTTACAGCTATGATATTTGTAATGGCAGTTGCTGTAAAGTTATACAATATGGAACTGTGAAGAAACGGCAGCGGAATTGCCGCTCCCGCCAAAAACCGCCGTTTCCCGCCGAATTTTTTGCCTTTCCTCGCCAAATTAAAGAATTTTCAATCATCTGAGATAAACCTTTTTTTTCCTTAAAAATTTCTCTTATATTTTCACTTCACGCTTGAAATATTTCAAATATATCAATATAAAAAAAATCGCAAGGTTCAAGTGAAAATATGAGGGAAATTTTATGAAAAAAAAAGTCTATCTAAAGATGATTGAAAGTTATCTAATTTGGCGAAAAAAGGCAAAACAAATTTGGCGGGAAACGCCGATTTTTGGTGGGATCGGCGGTTCTGTCACCGTTTCTTCACAGTTCCATATTATACCTCTTAAAAGCAACTGCCATGCCAAATTTTAGAGCTGTAACTCTTTATTTAGTTGAGTGCCTTTGACTTTTAATTTGGTTTTAAAAAGTGTCACTTCTGCCTCCCCCCTTTAATCAAAGAAGATACTCAAAAACTGTTGTAAGAATTTCCAAGCTTAAACCAGATAAAAGTGTTATTTTTTTAAGCGAGTCAAGTCCCAATAGTGATATTCAGAGAAAAAATAGAAGCCGAGGGAAGTATTTTTTTAAAATCTTAAAAATATGCTAAAATAAATTCTAAATAAAGAATTGTAATTTTCCTCGAATAAAAATCCTCCAACCGAAGGACCAAGAATTTCAGCAAATCCAAAGGAAGCTTGGGTCAAGGAATATACATAGGTCACATGATCCTAAATAATACAAGGATGATAAAATCCATAAGTAGCGAAGCATAAAATAATAGTCTTGGGAATGTTACTTCTAAAAAGTCAGCTTTGTTTCTTAAAAGGCGCCTAGAAAACCACGTTTCCCTTTAGCCGTGACAGCAGATGGACGTATGTATATACGGAAAAAGTGAGTTATAGAATAGCCTAGCTACTAACAATTGACAAGAGAGGTAATTTAATTTACCTGAAACTCTACAGATAAAATGGTAAGAACCGAGGACCAAGCCCCAGCTTCAGCCACTCCTTCTAACAACCTGAATATTTAGGAACTTTGAATTTACGGTCATTGCGTGATTGTGAAAAGTTCATCTGAAGTTCTAATTATTCTAACAGCCTTTTAAATATACATACACTGCCCCCCCCCCTTTAATTGCTTGGTATCCCAAACCATTTATTTTATGATAAATCAAAAATTGGGGAGCATTACTCTACAAGACCTATACCTACGAGGCTTCTAAGTATAACCTAACCTAAAGTAACAAACAAACAAACAAACGAAACCTCTTCCCCCCTACATTTATTTTCAATTTATTTCCAAACACGGAACGGGGGATATTGCTCCTGAATGAGACATGGTAATCTTATTAAGTTTTGTCACTTAAATAAATGGGACTAAATAAATTTTGTGTTTATGGAATGCTAATCCACATTTCTTCTTACCTCAGCCCATAAGAGCATCCCAGGAAGGCCCAGGTATTGTCCAAGTAGGTGAGGAAACCAAAGGCACAGCCACAGACAGCTGTGCCCAGCACTCCAAATATGAAAACTCTGTAGACGCCCAGCTTGTGCATGTATTTACCAAACAGGGGACCACACACGAACATGGCCAGGTGGATGATACCAAACACGGCCCCATATTCTGACGGGGTGGAGCCTTTACTTTCAGCCTCGATTGGATAAAATGGGGCCTAGAGTAATAATTCTAAAGTAGGTATTTAATTCAATTCATCTAAAAGGAATATCATCAAACCTTGTACGCTTGTTATCAATACATCGTTGGATTTTAAAATTAACATTTAAGACGTTAACAGGAAATACTAATTCACAATCAAATATAGACCCAAGAAAAATATAGGTATAATTACGCCGGCCAACACGTGGTTCAACATATAGCGCATCCGCTCGTCATCAGGAAGGTGATAGGTTCGAATCTCGGTCCGACACCGCGTCATAACTAAAGACGTTAAAAATGGTTCCTACTGCTGCTATGTCAGATGCGCGACATAAATAGT
>LS053327.1:0-12832 GCA_900241095.1 Acartia tonsa | reverse complement strand
AGTTATAGCAGAGCCAGCTCTTAACATAGCCTCACCCATTCTCTCATGTAGGCTCTTATCCTAAATAACAAGAAGTTTAGAGGGAAGTAATAGTTATAGCAGAGCCAGCTCTTAACATAGCCTCACCCATTCTCTCATGTAGGCTCTTATCCTAAATAACAAGAAGTTAAAGAGGGAAGTTATAGTTATAGCAGAGCTCTTAACATAGCCTCACCCTTCTCTCATGTAGGCTCTTATCCTAAATAACAAGAAGTTTAGTGGGAAGTAAATGTAATAGTTATAGCAGAACCAACTCTTTACATAGCCTCACCCAAATAAGAAATTATAAATTTAGAGTTTAGAAGAGCCTGCCTATTTTTAACTGGTCTCTCATAATAGCACGGTAATCGGAAATCTTTGGCCATTTAAAATGAGACTGAATAATAAAATAATATACTTTACTACCTAATTTACCCTGCTAATCTTTTTATCCTACTGTAACATTTTTCCCCTTTTACCTGTATTTCTGGTGGCAGGTTCTGGAAGCATTGTACAGCAACAAACATGTCATCAATACCTAGAAGAATGTTGTAATCATAAAAGTGCGAATGAAGGGGGGTCTCCACATTCCAAAATTTTAATTGGAAAGGCCTGCATTTTCCTTTTTTCTTCTACTAAAGAAATACACCCCCTTGGCATATCGTGTGATCGCTTTTTTTGCTTTGCAACGACAGTAAGTGACATTTTTCGACTTAAATCCTTAAACACTGAATACCAGAGACTATTATTTCTATAAAATTAATCAAAGATATTACTCTTACCTATACCAAGAAGGAGGAATGGAATGATGTTATGAAGGGGGCCAAAGGCAAGTCCAAAGTAAGAACAGAATCCATATGCAAAGAAAATAGAGCCACCGACACTAACAAGGCCCATCAATGATACAAATCCCTGTAAAATAGAATCAATATTCAAATTATTAAAAGAGCCTTTAATTTCAATTTTTCAACACGGATAAAACAGCGGAAAGTTTTTGTATTTAGTAAATCGTAGCTTTTTTATCTCAAGAGTCTTAATATGTTTTCACAAAAAAAGTAAAAAAATCGTTATGCAATAATAATTCCTCTATTACTTATTTCGTAAATAAATTGAAAATAGCGGAGAGGGGTTTAGTTTTATGTATGTTTTTTTTACTTTAGGTCAGGTTTGGTTAGGTTTTATGAAGTACTAGGTAACATGCTGGGCCAGAGCTACCCACATGGTAAAAAACTACCCCTTAATTATATCTATTTAA
This sequence comes from Acartia tonsa, assembly GCA_900241095.1. NCBI lineage: Eukaryota > Metazoa > Arthropoda > Copepoda > Calanoida > Acartiidae > Acartia > Acartia tonsa. The sequence continues at coordinate 11,559 of LS053327.1, read as the reverse complement.
AAATAGTAGTTGATTTGAAGGGAGTATCCGTGTTCAACAGGTAATTTGTGTGAGAGCACTCGGTGAATTCCAGAAACCAGCTCTTAATTATTTAAATCCCGTATAAAATATCTTTTAAAATTAATGTCTAGTGTAACTGTAGTATCGAGAACAGTCTATAGAGAAGCTTCGCTCCACGTATAATATGGCTGTCCTTGTTATTTTGAGTTGACCTCCTTCCGTTTTGGATGTCCGTAGCATGGGTTCGAAGCCCCCATTGCTACATTACGACTGGATATGTCTTAATTTCCCTGATAACGTCGTCAATTGTTAAGATGCCCCTTAACCTTTTTTAAAAAAAATATTTAAAACATAAAACTTACTCTTTGTTCGACCATATTGAACTTGCCCAACATGAGGTTGACATAGGTGAAGACAATGGCAAATCCAATGATGAGGTTGGTCACGTCTGTCATGATAGTCGCTGAGGCAATCTGGCCAAAGCTACTCATTACATTTACCTACAATTTAGAAGATTATAGTATCAATTTGTAGACAAATAAGACCTCATAAGGCTTCAACAATAAATAAGGAAAAGAAAATTAAACATTTTTTCAAAACACATATTTTTCTACCTAAAATGTATATTGCAAAAAAGTAGTTCTTCTGAAATTCTGTTTTTATTTAATACTACCAAAATCCGACCATAGACATAAAGTAAAGATTTTTGGAACATTGGACGGATTGACCATCTTGGGTAATAAATCTTTTCTTTGAGTAGAAAAAACAATTTTCAAACTATATCAGTAAACAAATGATAAATTTTCAAACTATATCAGTTTAAAAATGAAAAATTGTACATAGATTAAAATGCAAGATACAAAGATGCAAGTTGAGATTTGGTGACAACAACAAAATCTTTTAATTTATTATCTCATTGCAAAGAAGTCGGCCAACTTTTAAAAATTTGACTTACATTTAATATTAAATATTTATAAACTTGCGGTTACGCCAGCAAAGTCCTCTAGGGTCACTTGAGGGAAGGGGGTAAGTCGTCCCAAAATTTTTAATTAGGTAGTTTTTTTTTAATTTGGGTTTCTTTTTTCAAAGGGGCGATTTGTCTTGGTTATAAACCTTCCCTGGACCTATAAGAAGCTTCACTATTAAAATAAGCCATAACGATCCAGTGGTTAGTGGAATTATATGGAACAGACACAAATCCTTTTACTTTTATATAAGGATCAATATTAATAATACATACCTCGACTTGGATGTTAGTTGGTTCAATTTCTTTAGCTTCCAGTAGCACTCGAATCATTTCCTTCTCAAATTCAGCAGTTTCAGAGTCCAACTAAAAGATTAATATGGTTATTATTCAACATAGAAGGAATATTTATAGCATCGTATTATAGATGGATAAATTTTAGAACTAATACCTGGTTGGTTGGTCCGGTGGGATCGAAGGCCCAAGCCAAAGTTCTAAATATGAAATATTTTCCTTTTTCTAGAAAATTGGTATATTTCGATATGACACATGTAATTTCAATGTGACTCTAACTTGAATACCTATATCTAAAATTTTTCACATAAAAAGATAAAATGTTAGAATTGTTGTTATTAAGTAGGTATCCAACACATCTTATAATGCATTAATAAATATTGCAACTTTTTAAGTACGTAAAAGCGATTATACTGAGATTAACTGAAATTAGAGTCTAATCCCTGTAACATGAAACAGGAATTTTTAACAATATACAATGATTTAGTATATATTAAGATTATAGAACAACGGGCACCCAAATGTTCAAAAAATATGTGTAAGATGTCAAGAATTATAATTTTGCTACAACTTCAATACTTAATACTTTTTCATTTTAATTTAGATATAAAAAATATACTTTTTTAAAGAATTATTACTTTCAACATGGTCTTAAAATTAAAATAGTGAAGAAAATATAAACATTAAAGACCAAAGCATGGGTGGAAAAGACGGAAATCAGTTTCAGAACAAAATTTTCACCCCAACCCCTTTATCTGCTGTTAAATCAAAACAAAAATGAGATATTATTGTCTCCCAATATGTCCAAAAAGATCTGAGAAACAGTTGAAACTTACGAGTTCTCCTGTTGTTGCAGAATAGCTTTATATCACTCCAATCCAATTTTATTTTATTGTAACTAAATGCTAATAACTCTTTTGTTATGCTTAGTGTTCAAACCAGCCACGCAATCGTTTGTTCTGTTGTCACACTCTTGCACATCTAATTGGTCAGATGAAAATTGGTATTGAAAAGAGTAAGATCTAGAATAATGTGATGTTGCTATTATGTATTTTAAGGATTTGTGTTTTAATTTATTATTTAGAACATATTTTATTGTTTAAAGGTTGTTCTTTTGATATTATACTTTACTTTAATTTTTGATTTTTTCAGAGGAAATTGGTCAATTTTATTATAACAACTTAAGTTTTATTAATGTACTGTAAACATCAGTGATAAGTGCCAGAAGTTATTATTAAGTACTTTTTGTGAAAATAAATTATAAAATTAATCTGGTGTTTATTTTATTTAACAATGATTAAATCCTCAGACCGTATCAATAATTGATTCATTTAGAATGTGTTTAAACTTTCACTCTCAAGAAGAAATGGTTTTAATGGAACCATTATTATCCCGCTACACCTATACCAGCAGTATCAGATCCTCCATCCAGTAGAGCAGCTATTATATTACTTACCAGTTCTTCTTTTCCAGCAGTATCATATCCTCCCTCCTGCAGAGCAGCTGTTGTATTACTTACCAGTTCTCCTGTACCAGCAGTATCAGATATCTCTCCAGTATAGCAACTGTTGTATTACTTACCAGTTAAGTTCTCCTGTACCATAAGTATCAGATCCTCCCTCCATTAGAGCAGCTGTTGTATTACTTACTAGTTCTCCTGTACCAGCAGTATCAGATCTCTCTCCAGCAGAGAAGCTGTTGTATTACTTACCAGTTCTCCTGTACCAGCAGTATCAGATCCTCCCTCCAGTAGAGCAGCTATTGTATTACTTACCAGTTCTCCTGTACCAGCAGTATCAGAGCCTCCCTCCAGTAGAGCAGCTGTTGTATTCATCCTACCCATCCACTCCATCTTTACTGCCCTGTAAAATACAGAAATACAAAGATGATAACATCCATGAACAGCGTAATCCAAAAATCATGGACAATCGGACAAAGCACGTTAAAATCAGATGTTCAATAATCACTAATTAAATATTACTTTTTAAACTTTTAGATGTTTAATGAATATTTTAATGTTTAGGTATATTTTTAAAGAATGGCTTACAGACCATAAAACTTAGAAAATTATGTACTGGGTGCTGATTAGTATACCTAGAGAATTTTTTCATCGAATTTTGTTCAAAATTCATTTCTTTAAAAATTAAAACCAATGAACATGTAAAATGGTAGAGTAGATTTGCTAAGAGAAAAACTTGAAACGAACAAACCTTGCTTTTATAATAGTTTTGTTATCAGCACCATAAGTTACACCTCCCAACAAAGGTTTAAAATCTTTCTCTGAAAAAAAGTTAATGTATTATTTAAAATTCAGTTTATTAATAAAATGAATCTTAGCGGAAGAAAGTTTCTTGATAGAAATTAATTGAAAAGAAGTGTCTTAAAAGTATTGCGAGATGTCATAAAAAGTCCCCAATTTAAATAGTCTATATCAAAATAAAACAAACGGGAAAGGTGTGTAGTAATAATTGCGGCTCTAATTATTAAATAATGAGAAAAATTGCAGATGTACGTACGTACGTAGGTACTCTTTTCCACCAAAACCAAAAATCACCAATATAATATGTTAAAACTGGGAACTACAGAAAAATATTCTCCCATTAACAAATCCCTGTCTCCATGAGTGAACAAACCTGTAAGGAAAAGCTCGCTGTACCCCCAATTATTTACTTTTTCAACAATCTCAGATTTGGTTATATTTGCTATCTGACTGTCGGATCTAAAAAAAATAAAATTCCATGATTAAGTTGTAAGTGTACTTTCAGTTTTGACATGAAAATAATACACCAAAGTTGGCAATTTTTGTTTTATATGAAATCCAAAAACGGTCACGCAAAGATGAAATAAAACATAACACAAAAAGTCGAATGTAAATAAACATTGTACATAATTTAATGTAAAATACCCACTTTTATTTTTTTTATACATAATCTAATATCATGTATTTATTACATGAACAATGTGACAAAAGATAAAAAAAAAATAGATATAACTAAGAATTCTATCAGTAAAAAAAAACAGAAAAGAATTCAGACAAAGGGGACAAGGGATCCTTTGATTTATAGAACACGCATTGCGTGTTAAAAATATTGAACTGAAATACTAGAATTTTAACTAAAGTTTTTTTTGTAGAATTTAATCCTTATTGGCTTTTTTTGGTCACAATCTTGAAATAAAACAAGGATGACGAAACCATAGGTACAAAAGAACAAATACAATAAATCTTATTTGACAAATCTGAAATATAAAGCAGAAGGGCGGATTTAGTGAGGTACAGAGTAGATGTTTATTAAACAGAGCTGGATCTTTAAATCAATTTAGTAGTGGGCCAGATCGGGAAGAGCCAACTTTCCACCAATGAGAGCACATCATTTTATGAAATGCCGCACTGTGATTGGCTGAAATTCGGCCCACCCCGATCTGGCTCACCACTAAAATGATTTAAAGATCCAGCTCAGATTATTTGTAGGCCTTCTTTTGTCAATTATAATTTTGTGCGAGTATAATCTATACATTCCACCGTTTGGCGGTTAGAAGAATTTAAAGTTCATAGATTTTTGGACATATAAGTTACCAGGAACATTTTACCGTGAACTGAAGTTGACCCCAAAGCTTTTTTAGAGAAAATGTTTGAAAGTTTTAAAGCATACCTAGACTCATCATCATTGCCTTTTAGTTCTAATTAGAACGTAGGCCATGGACAATGGTTCTCCAATCTTCCTTGAATTGGGAAGATTTCGGGGCATCACTGAAAGATGAGATTTTGAGATCTTTCAGTTCTCTTAGGAGTTTCCTCCTCTAGGTTGTTTTTGGTCTTCCTGGTTTTTTCTTTCCTTGGAGATTCCACGTCAAGGCTTGATTAGTTAGATCACCATGTCCTTTCTTTCAAATGAGCCCAAGCCATCTAAATTTACTCTGTTTTATCGTCAGTTGGGTGTCTCGCATATCACTGGTACTAAAACTAAGCTACGTCAATTGACTTCGATATAAAAGGTCTTTAATAATTTTTAGACCTGTGATAAACAAAAATTTATGCCTGCAATTTTAAATTTAAGAAATTTTTATGTAACATTGAATAAGCACCAAGTTTTCATTTGTCTAGACATTCCTATAAATACACACCAGGGACCAAGGAGGTAAAACGTTAGCATATAACAATACTGACAGATACGCCCCCAGAGGCCTCTGAATGCCCTTGAGCTATGGGTTGGAGGGAAGTAGACTCTCACCTTTTAAGGTTAATTTAAAAAAGAAAAATTCACAAAAGAAAAAAATTGAGTGGGATTGGGATATTTTTTCAATGGGCAATATCTCTTGAAAGGGGGTTGGTACTCTACTTCCAAATAGTTTTAAACCTTCCCTGGTCCTATGAGAAGCCCCACTGTAAAGTAGAATTATTTCTGTTCAGCGGTTAGTGAGATCATCTACTGCACATACATACAAACGCTTTTACCTGTATATAACGATTATAATATCTTCGTAACTTTGTAAATAATTCTCTGATATATAACAATAATTTTTCTTTATATTTTATATTTCGTTATTTTCTGTACTTTTAAAAAAATGTTATTATCCAATTTAAATTTTTATCATAAAAATAAAACATTTTATAATTGCGTTTATTTTCACAAGACAAAAAGTATTTAGATTATGGACAGAGATAAATATTAAGAAAAAGTATCAACAAAAAGACAACAAAGTGTTTAAACTTTTGTGACGAATTTTTATCTACAGAAGAATATATTTTGTAAATCATCATTGGTAAATTTATCAATTTATTACCCAATATAATTTCCCTAAGCCCCCTACCAAAATATTCATTTCTCTAGAATAATTGTCCGTGTCCTTTGTTTGAATAAAAAGTGTTCTAGTTGAGTGACTGCTTTGATAACATAACCTTTTTCACCCTTTATCATTAATAAATGAATCGGATCAAAGTAAATATGTTTTTGTATTAAGACAAAAAAAGTAAATTTAAAGTTATATTCACTTTAAGTTATTAAAACCCCCAAAAAATTAAATAAGACTAATCCAGGCTTATATAGGTTTAGAAATCAATTACTCCGTATGAAAGTAACGAGGTGCCTTTCTGTGTGTATGTTTGCCTGCAGCATAAGATCTCGCTAACCGCCGGACCGTCATGTTCTCCTTTACAATGATGATTCTCTAGGTGCAAGACAATTTTCAAATACTTTTACTTTTACTTTTAAAATCAAAATCTAAAGTAGAGTTTTAACTTACACACCACCTTCCCTAGAGGCCTATACAGAAGTTTTCGCTAGTATTTTATAATTACTGATTTTTTTATAATTTTGAAATAGTCTATATTTGCCTAATTCGCTATTCTATACCCTTGATAGTTATGGCATTATATGAACACTCTAATTCTATTTTAACTTTTTCGGTGGAATGAACCTTTTAAAATAAACAAAATATTAAAATTCATCTTTTAAAATGTATAAGTCAAAACAAAAGCATGCAATGTATTGGGATTGAAAAAAAATGGTGCATCTACATTATGGTCTTTTTGCACTCCATTCCCTTTTCTAACATTTACTTTAATATTTTTCAAAAAACTTGAAATAAAATATTTTGTTTGACTTTTTAAGCTCAAAATTTACAAACAATCTGAATAAGTCAATTTATTTCATTTCATTCCGTGATTTTAGTTTAATATTGTTTTTTTGCAAGTTGCCAAAGGTAAGGTAACAAATTTTTAACTGGTTAGTCTGAACAAAATCTATTCAAATGACTACTTCTATTTTTTAAACACACTTCAAAAGGGAAAAATAAATTTTTAAAAAACTGCTTCCATTAAAATATGATAAACAGTCATTACAGGTCAACTAACCAATGAACCAATGAATAAAGTAGTGAATTAATAAATATAAAAAATATTTTCATTGAAATAATATAATATTCCAATTAAAATGCAATAAAGGTTAGATTAATCTACTAAACAATATTTCCTCAATATTTACAAGCAACCCTAGACTTAATAAAAATGTATTTGGGGAGGGAGGAATTATTTAGTCTGCATTGTCGTATCCATGTATACTTGAATATATCCCCCATTGCCTTAGTAACCCAAAAAGAAGAAAAACAATTGCCATATGAATTTGAAATATATTTGTATCTGTCTTTCTCACAATGAGTCATCGCATAAAAATTCTGTCTTGACCGAAATTTTGAACAAAATAATAAAAAAACATGCATGGTATAAGCATTAATTATACTTGGTAAGAATTCGAAAACGACTTGACTTAAAATTTTACAATTTTCGGGTTTTAGGCTATTTATAATTATATGGCCCGAAAAAATTACAATATATTTTTTTAAAACATAGAGTATAAAATTGTAGCACATGTAACAGATCAAAGAAGCTAAAAAAAGCCGAAATAAGGAATGTTATTGTCATGAATGAGAGGGAAAATGGCATTATATATTTTATTGAAAGCCCCATTTTGTCCACCTTAACCGTTTACCCTATGGAATTATAATTACAGAAGCTAAAATTTAAATCATTTGTCTAAATTTTGTCAACTTTACTATGCAAAATTCTCCACAGGGGCTAGGTTTCAAGCTGAAGTACTCTGGAGATGTGAGTTTATTCTTATATAATGCTGTTTTCTTATGGTGATTGCTTGGGCATGAATTTTTTTGTTAGTTTTTGACCAAAACTGTAGGATTTATATTGAAATAAGTGAAGCAATTGTTTTTCAAACCCTATAGCTCGCACCCATCCCTGACTTTCCACCCTTTTTTTCTACTCATAAAGTTGATATGGATCATATAACTTTACAAGCTCTGTAGATTGTAGGGAAAAAACAATCACAAATAAAGGGATTAGAAATTTGACATTTTTTTTGAAATTTTTTATAAAATTACTTTAAAAGTTAGCTGCTGCTAGATCTGCCTTAACATTATTTGGACACTTTGCAGCCTCAAGTTAAAATTTCAATATTGAGTTTGCTTTTTTTAGCACAGTTTTATCTTAGTGGCAGCCAAGTCAAGATGATCATGAATTAACAAATCCTCAATGTGAAAAAAGTGTCTACTTTTTATTTTGTTATTATTAAGATATTAAACTTTTTAACTAAAAGACTTTATAAATATTTGATTTGGTCACTTTATTCCTGGCGAAAAAATATCTTTTAACAGATGTAACTTTTGTATTTTATGGGGAATTTGATGAGAAATCTTTATTTTAAAAGCTAATTCTAAAATTAAAAAAAAGGCAACATCCATAAAAGCGAAGCCTATAACAAACCAGATATAAAAAGTAACATATTAAAAGGTTAGAACAAAACTAGGAATAATATTTTCCCAAATGAGTTGATAATGTAATTTAATCATGGAATTACATTGAGTCTAAATAAAAAATTCCTTACTGGTATTGATTGTATGTTATACATATATGATATAGTTACGCTTTACATAATAAAAACAAGAATCATCAGGCAATGTTTGAGATCTTAGGAAGATTCTAAGATGCCAAACAGCCATCCTTTACGGATGGAATGGCTGATTTATGTACAGACTTGCCCTAATTGTTTTCGATCTTAAGTTAAAAATATTTGATATATATTTGTCAAGAATGTGTCAAAATTAGGTTTAAATTAAAATGAATTAATTTCGTGGATTAATAATCTTAAGATGTGTGGTCAAGTAGTTAGATTGGGCTAAATATTATGATAAGATATAGCTAATAGCTATCGAGACCTTGAGCAAAAGATATCTTATCTTAATTCTAAATATTATTTTGTTTTTCTAAGATGCGTTAAGGTTTATTAATTAGTTAATTAATGCATCATCTTATGGGCAGCTTTCCGCCCGGGCTTACAAAACTGTTAATGGTTTTATCATTTTAATTTTAATATTTATGAAAATGATTTTTCAGTATGGTTGATAACCGGTTCTAATAAAAATTGGTTTCTATGTGAAACTGGAAAAAAATATTTCAAACCTGAGTGTAGAATTACACAATACACATACATGTATGTATCTACGTTTATTAAATAGCTTTTACATTTCACCAGAGAACAAGGAGAGGTCAATGGAATATTAATTTTGCTCTCCTCCAAACTTAAATATTCAAATCCTTTTCTTGTTGAAGAAAGAAAATCGTACTATTCAAAATTTAAATGATATTAATTAATATTCCATTAACCAATTCCTATAACCATGCTATTATCAGACAAAGGTTTTCACACTTGTTTGTTATAGAGCTTAGATTCCATTACTCTATAATTTTTGACTATTATTTATCCTTTTGCGTGTCAATAATTTTAAAATATATTTCATCTGAATCTTCGGCTAAAATCAAAATGGACCTGAGGTGGATTCTTTAAAAAAAATTGCCCCACTAATCGCTTAGGGGAGCAAAATTGTTTTCGTGAAAAATCCACCAAAATCACATTAAAAATCTACAAAAATTAAACAAAATCATAGAAGGGTTATTAACATAAGATTTTGTTTAATTTTTTTAGATTTTGTAGGTGATTTTGGAGTATTTTTCACGAAAAGCGATTAGTGGGGGAAATTTTTTTTAAGAATCCACCTCAGAAAGGCGTTTTACACTAATCTAAAAAAAATGGTGAAAATTATGATGTGTACCTGAAAATCTTTTTTGTGATAGTTTTAATTTCAAGTATTTTCTTTATTAACTCTCTCTCTCTCTCTCTCTTATAACATATGAGAAAAAGTGATGTTCCATTTTAAAGGAAGCCTACAGGAATTATATCGCCCTAAATGCTGAAAGACTGCCACAAATAGACCCCAAATAATAAGCCTCCAGGTTCACAAACAAAATAAGTTACCTATAGGCAATATTGGGTCTTCTTTTGGCCGTCTTTCATCTGTTAGAGAGGAATATTTCTTGCAGGCTTCCTTTAATAAATAAGCTATGCTACTTTTCTATGAACTTAATTAATTATGCTTGTTTCTATGTATTTCAGAAGTGAATAATGTACCAACAATCTACCTCATTATTTTAAACAAACTTCCTCACTTTAAAAAAATGACGTTTTTTTACTATATTAAATATTATTGTTCTTTTTGTTTGTTGAAATGCAAGTCTACGGATATTTTGCCGGACGCAAGATGGAATCAAAAGAAAGAAAGTGAATCTAATAAAGTAGGTAGATTTTTATTTTGACTCGCTTCATTTTATCCTACCTAGTAAACTTTACCTATTTTCAATGCTAGGGAATTCTGCATGGAGGGACTGTGCAAAAACGAAAGCAAGTTATATTATAATTTGCACCTTCAAGCAGTGATATTGAGTATTTTTTGGTTTCTGATCCTGTTTGATATAGTTGTTATACAAATAAACTAAAAAAAATGACAAAGTTTCAAAAAGATTCTACATGAATGAAATTGAAATGTTAAGTGATTTTTGTTGAAATATCGTCAAATGCTGTAAAATGCAAAAGTACAATTATCAAACTGCTTTCAGTATTACAATTCACCACCCTTTTTGCTAAATATTCATATTTCATCGAAAAAGTATACTTTTTTGTCGAAGCATTTGCTGAATAATACCCTCAACTGGATTTACAGAAATCAAGTATATCAACAACAAAAAATGCCTCTCATCACCTGCTAGAAGGTGCTTAACATTACTTGCTTTCGTTCGTACATAGTCCCTTTTCGTTGTGTGAAAATGTTTAGTTCGTATTATTTAGTGTTGTGAAAGAACGACGATGTGTCTTAATTTTGCCTTTCTTTATCTCGCAGGGCATAACTCAATCTCGAAGTCATACAGGCCTTGCCCTACACAGGGGAGATTCACAGCCTAGTGGATTCCTGAGAACAGATAGCTTCTACAGACAAAACAGCTACCCTAGGAAAAAAGATAACTTACAAATACATTGCTTAACTCTAAATGATTACCTACTATGAGGCAGTTTCGCTCTAAGTTCATATGCAGTCGAGTTCAGAAACCACCACCCTCTTTTTATTTTTAAGTAAACTTAAAATAAGGGGAGTAGTTTTTGTTTTATTTATTACTTTAGATCAGGTTAGGTTACATTGGGTACAGTGTAATACCGTAGGGTTAGGGCAATCCGCAGCGGTTAGGAATAGGGAAAATACCCCGCTCTTTTTTTCAATTTATTTTCAAGATATGGGTGGGGTTTCAGTGGACGGCAGTCACTTTGAGGGAAAACACCATTCATGATATTTTGGTGGATTCTCCTATTGACTTAACCCATTAGTGCCGAGCGCCACTTTTATGGGCCGATCGAGCTGTAAGTTTCAGGGAAGCTTTATAATGGTCAAAACGGAATTCGTATTTTTTT
>LS053326.1:0-13963 GCA_900241095.1 Acartia tonsa | reverse complement strand
TATTGCGCAAGCGCAACTTTTCTTCAATATTCCCTAAAATATTTGAGGTTTTCATTTCTATTCCTCCTTATTCTATGCATAATATACAAATATAACAGATTAAAAAATAAATAAATATATGAGCAAAATACTGTTAACCATAATAATTGCTCTGCATACAGGGATAAGACAATGAACATTGAACAATAAAGTAACCATGCTTCTACATTATTTGCGAATGTGGTAGCCTTTAATTTTTTTTTGTGTAACTTGCTTTAATACAAATATCCTATGATTCACAAATTATTTGTGTATATTATTAGAAAATAAGAAAATATCAAAATGCAATGTATTTATTTAGAATTTGATTAGATTTGTCCTAATCAACAAAATTTCTTTATGTCTATTATGTGATAAATAAATATGTAATATCTAAGTTTATAACAACCTCTTTCCCCTATCCGAAGCTTAAGATCTCGGATATTAATGGTCATATAGAGTTGCACTTTTCGCTGAAGTTTTGCAATTGTCTTGGGGTGGTCTTAGACTATTTCCTGACCCCCCCCCCCTAAAAAAGAAACTAGTAATGAACAACAAATAAGATGAAAGACTTGAGTTGTTGGGTTGTTGGGTAACCTGACTTTTCAGTCCAAGAGCAACTGAATCTGGTTACATGGTCAGTGTCATACCTAACCCAACTTTTAGTTAAACCCACCTTCAAGAATATTTTTGCTCTGGCTGTCCTCTTCCATATCAAATTCCGGCCCCTTTGGCCGTTTTCGGCGATGGCGGCGGTTGGCAAGTTGGCGGTACAGCTCATAGCCCATCAATAAAACTCCTCCAGATCTATAATTAAACAGACGTTATTAAAAAGATTTTGTTGCAACACCAATATGTTATTTTTGGAACTTAATTATAAATTTCTACAATACTAAGGGGTTCTATATCTTACTTCTGAAAAATAAGATCTAAAAAATGGAGGGAAATATTGTGAACTTAAAATATTTTTTTTATCACACCTTAATTTTATATACAATTTCGCTTATTAACATAAAAACTAGAACACCATGACTGAAAAGGTGGCTACATGGGGGCAGCAAAAACACTAACAAAAAAATCTCTACCTGTCCCACGCATTAATGACCGCTCCTCGCTGAGCAAGATTCTTCAGTGAGTCGTTCAGCACGTAGATTTGAAACTTTCTTCCTTTCATCTTTTTCACCTTCTCACTTAAAGCTGAATATTCTCCCTGAAACAAAAATTAAGATTAAATTTTTATGATATGTGTTAATGTGTTTCACATAGGTAATTTCTTTTAAATCTATGGATCATTTGGAATTTATCAAATTTTCTTAAACAGAAAAAAATATAGTTATTACCTCTGCTGGAAGCCAGTAATTAAATTCTGCCAACCAATTCTGGATTGTGTTAATTGGTACTATACACAATACCTGAATAAAATATATTTAAAAGATTTTTTCTCGTATTCACTCGAAACCGGTGGATTAGAACCGGTTCTCATCTATACAAAAAAAACTATGTCTAGCATCGTATTATATCCAGTTTTCTACGAATATAAAAATGTACAATCTTAAGATTAAAACCAGTTTTTTTAGATAAGATAAAAGATAATAAAAATAAGATAAAAAAAAAATTACAAAACTGTATAAAAAATCAGAGCATTGTTTAAAAGTTTTGTATAAAAAAATAATTTAATGATCAATTACAAAATAGAAAATAATAGATTTGTTGTTTGGATTATCTGTAGAAAAATATTATAAAATCTGTTTTTATTATTTACATTATAGTTTAATAACTAAATAATCAATAAAATAAGCGTTTCTTTTATTTATGAAAAATATCGAGCCTTTTATAATGTAGATATTTTAGCTTTTTACTTTTCCGTCAATTATAATAAACTGACTGGTAGAAAATTTTATAGAAAGAGTTTTTTGTTCAGTTACCATATCATTGTCCCTGTTTAATGTTTAGTTCTAGTAGCACATACCTTTTTTGTGTCCGTATTTTCCAAGAAAACATCAATGAAAGAAATTATCTAAAAACAAAAACAAAATTATTTTTTTTTAAACAAATTAATTAAAGATAAAGAGATTTTTCATTTTTCATCTTATAATGTAAACAAAAGGACGATATAGAATATAATAGCAGAGGTGTTAATCTAAATAAATAGATTAGACATATGGTATACTTAACGGCTTTTAATTTTAAAAAATCATGGAGCATATAATTCAAAGTCTTATACAAATCAAATCCAACAAACCAAAGATTAATGTGATACAAATCAATTTGATCTTTAAAAATTACAAAAAAAGACTTTTAGTGCTATGTATCACTGTCGTTTAAACTGGGACTTATAGAAAAGCTTTGCTACAATAAAAATACTAATTTTATACCTGTAAAGTTTTGCCCAATCCCATGTTATGTGCCAGAATACAGCCATACCCGGGACTCTCTTTGTACCTGATTAAAATAAATATTTATAGGTCATTATAGGTACCTACATATTTACCTTTTACAACTTTTATTTTATGAAGAATTATATGTGACTGAACTTATATAAACAAGTGTGGTCTGCAAGACATTCTCCTTTTGATTTTGAATAAGAATAATCCTATTAAGCTTTTTTTGCCTGTAACCAAGAATCTTGCTAACCCCTGAACCGATATGTTTCTCCTTTAGAGTGTAGCTTCTCATAGGTTTTGGGAAGGTTTTAAGGGAGGGTACCATCACCCTCCCAAATACCCCTTGAAAAAAATCACCGCTTCACTTTTTTTCTTCTTTTTGAAACTAAAATTTAAATTGGGGGGATTGTGTCCACCCCTCTAGGGACGTAGCCGCTAGTACTTAATATAGAGAAGAATATTTATTAAAATATATCAAATAATAAAAATTTACGAAGTTTTATTGTTCACGTGAAATAATTAACGTGTTATCAGTTTGCTCTTTAATATTGATTTTTCATATTTTATAAAAGGTTATAAAATATGCTTATATATTCTATTTTTGAAAATTACTTACAGAGAATAATAAGCTTATTATTGTTTCAAAAAAACATTATTCACCTTGATGTGCTTTCAATAATGTTATCATACAGAAATCTAAGACCTCCAATCTGAAAAAAAAAGGAATATTATTTAAGTATTTCAGGTAATTTTTTAAAGTATGCGAAAATGATTCTTAAGGGAAATAAATATTTTTTTTTATTAGAGAAGCATTTTAAACCAAAATAGGCCAAAAATGGAATAGGTAGGGAAACTGCAACTGCAATATTTATTAATAGTTTCAATCTATTTAACATTGTAACTATTTAAAGCTTCGTTATTTCAATTCAATTGTAACCATCAACCCCTTTTCAGATTAAAGGTACAAAAACAACCCATCATAATAAATATAATACCTGATGTGGTTTAACCATTTCTCCTAATTGTGGGGCCAGAAAAATATCCTAAATAATAACATTATAATTATTATGGTTTCACAGCTAACACAAATATTCTACCTATAAATTCTCAAAAAGTGTGTTTTTACCAAACACAAAACAGCAATCCATTTCATTATCAACTTTTATTTTTAAAAGCTTTATCCCTTTTTGGAAAAGACATATAAATAGTTAAATTCTTTCTATAGACATATCACTTACAACTTTAGACAGCTAAAATTTAATCGATATAAAAAAATTAATTACTTGGTCCGTATCTGGATGTCTGATATTGATGAGAACTTTCCCATCCTTGTTGGGGACATTGAGAGCATCATTGACATGCATGCCACTGTTGTTGGGATCCTCCTCCTCCTTCTCCTCCTCTACGTCAGTGACAAGGGCAGCGTACACCTCCTCGTCAGACATGCTTTCTATAATGGTAAGAGAGATTAAGAATAGTTATTTTTCGCATCGTATTATAAACAGCTTTCCGCGGATATAAAATGTACAATTATAAGAACCGGTTCTTATCCACCGGATATTAATCGGATTCGAATGAATACGAGAAAAAAAAACATTATAAGATCATTCTTAGGCAACTTCATCCAATTTTTGTTCCTAAATCGTTACACCGGCATTTACCGTTTACTTTAACGTTATCAATTGACTCTCCTTCTACTGAATGGATTAATCTTTGAATTATCTACTCGTTATGATCATAGACGTACAGACAAACTAGGTTAAAGAGTAGCTTCACTACAAAATTTGCTTTTTACCTTTGTGCTTCTGTTGGCTAGATTCCATCTGTTGGAGCCGACTTAGACGCAGCTTTTCAGCCGCGTGTGCCTCTTTGGTCTGCGGATTTAGCTGCGCAACCGACAACACATCTTTGATGTTCTTACGCGTGTTGCGCACCTTTGGCTGATTAGCGGCTGCTGAGCCGTTAACGGCTGCGCCGTTTTGTTTACCATTGACACTTGAAACAGCACTTGAGTCACTGTCTGTTTTCTTGCGCGGTGCAACACCGTTCTCAATTTCATCATCGCTGAGGTCAACGCTAGCTTTGCGCTTGCGTCTGTTGACCGCCGGCTGCACAGGCGGGTCATCCTCCAGCGCGCTGCCGGAACACGACGAGGATAAGTCCATGGCACCGCAAGAGTCGTATCGCTCCTCGCCGCCGTCGTCAGTTGCGGCTAGAAGACGTTTCTGGTGGTGGCTTAGCCTCGCACCATTGTCAGGCTTCAGGCGAAGGTCCATGGCACCTGAAAAAAATATATTCTTTTAAAAAAGTTTCGTAAATGCATACAGGATAGGACAAAATTTCATTGGACAATAATTAATTTATCAACCAGTGTCCTAACCCTTTTAACAGGAATTTGAATTCCCAATAGAAGACCTACAATAAAGATATCTGACATAAACATATAAAATGTTGATTTTTTTTATTTTATTCATAAGGACCTAGTGAATATTAATATAGACACTTGATGTACTATCTTTTATATGGCAAAATATAATAACAAAACAATATTACTGACGTTTTTTCCATATTAATTATAAATACACCTATATTAGTAATATTTAGACTTGACCCCGATTAATGAGTTGTGGATTAATGTGGAATAACAATATGCAAAGTTAAAATCTAGAAAAATCTTGCTCTATTGAAATTTTAAGTAACTTCACTCTTTGTCTTTTTAAAACTTTCTCTTAGTTACAAGGATGTAGGATACAGAATCTATAAAAAATATACACCCCCCCCCCTAAATAATATTATTCAAGGAGTACTATATTATATGTTTGATAAAATAATTTCTTTACATAGCTTGCCCTTCCTATCCCTGCTTGGTTTTAGCTCATTTTATTCACGGAAAGGGAAGAGTTATGTCAAAATAAATCATCAGCTTAGATTTAAAAATAAGTTACTTTTTCAAAGAACAACATTGGATTTTAAAACAGAAAGGGTGAAATTGAATAAGAATATTTGTTAATTTTTTTTGTCAATTATTTATTAGAATATTGATCTGAATCTGTGGCCACACCGAGATTATTTTACGTAAATGCACTTATGAAAGATTAAAATATTTTATAACTGTGTAAACGCTAAATAATGTATGTGTGTTTCATCCGTAGCTATTCTATTATTCACTCAAATTGTCTGTTTGTTTGCGCTAGTTAGTCATTAAGTTTTACACAACAGTACTGAATAATAATTTACTGTTCTTTTTCAATTAAACATATATATTTGTATCTCATATTTGCCCCCCGCTAATTTTGGAGAAATCACTTTTGTTTCAATATGAATTACTGTTTATAGATAGAAATATTAATCTTATAAAACACATTTTGTAAGAAGTATTAATATTTTTGTTGAGTGGGCTAGGTACTTGTTAGCAAATATTACAAATAAGTTATTTCACAGTTTATGTCATCGTATTCATATTAGTGCAGATTTTCAGGGATTTCAGGGGATAAGACAAAGACCGATAAATGAATAAATTTAATGGTGGAAAAGTGTGAACACTGCTAGTTCGGAACGAACCAATCCAAAAGTACCAAAGTTTCCGAGGCATTAAATAAGATGATGACGTGGTTATAAAACTTTCGGTACCAGGGTAATTTCTCTGGGTGAAATTCTTTGATATGCAAAAAGTGTTCCATAGAATGTAGCTGAACTCACTCTGTAATGGATTGAAAATCTCAATCATTACCTGGAGAAACTTTTGTACCTTGAAGTTAAAGGTTTGAAACTATGATATGACACGTAAAAAATATGAGGTCTATCATTATGCAACATTTTACTTTGGTAAAACGCATTATTTTCTAATATTACTTTTTATTTAATCTCAATGAGTTTTTTCCCGTATACAGCCTTATTTAATGTTATTGTTATACATTATCTTTCTTAGATCACGTTAATCTAACTTCAACATCACGCGATTAAAAACTGTTCTTACAAAATATTTCTTTCAATAAAACAAGTGCGACTAAATACATATCATGTAGTTAAAATATTTATGCATAAATATCCATTGTTATTTTGTACAACCCAATCAAGATTCATTTTTCCCTGCTTCCCCCCCCCCCACAAAAAAACTTTCTATGTAAAAGAATAAAAAAAACATTTTATAAAATTTAGTGAGCCTTATGATTTAGAGTCCATTCTCCCACCCTCCTTAATAAGCTCAGATAAACAAAACTTCCAAAAGAAAAATTTAACAAACAGAATTTCGAATACAAAGCTGTAATTATAAAGCTGTTTTTCTTTAAAAGTTTGTTAATTATCATAAGTTAGTTATTTCGATTTTAAGTAATTTTACTATTGAAACCGTTAATTATCAAGTTTTATCAAACATATTTTGATTTAATTTAAATGTATTGTATTTTTAGGCGAATAGTTTTAATTTGCACTCAGACTCAACCTGTTCTTGTATCATTATCCATTTTCTAACTTATAATATAAAGTAGCAAGGGTTTTTGTCTGAAGCTAAAGATCTCGGAAATTGCTTTTCTGTGTGGATTGTACATTTCAGGGATGCTTTAAAATGTCTGGGCATGGGTTTAATTATTTTTCTGGAATATTCCGCCCTCCAAAGAGACTAGGGACGAAGTATCTAGTGATGAAAAGATAAGACATATCTTACGATCCATTATATCTAGTTTATGCATTTCTAAAACTTTCATTCTTTATAAGTATTTCTGTACAAATTTACTTGAACCACGTACTATCATAATAATTTAAAAGATACAAAAATACTGCACGTGATAATGATAAATGATTATACTTTCAAATTATTCTAAAAGTTCTAATAACATGATGTCAGTAAAAGAATCTTCATATAATACAAATGTAAATAATCAAAAGTTTAATTTAAAACTTAGATTCCAAGAAACATACCTATATATTAATGGCTGATTGCATTTTATCAATTTTTGATGTAGGAAGGCACATCCTTAGAAAATCTATGAAAACGTGACGACAGGTTGTTGCTACACGTGACTGTAAAATGCCTCTCCGCATTACTTGCCACTTTCTCCCGCCTTTTTTGCATGAACCCCTAGTGTTCCCACTTCTTCACTGCCTTCAAATACATGCCTCCTGCTTTACAACGGAGTTCCTACAGTCCAACTAAAATTTAAATGTATTTTAAGCATTTTATTCACATCTTTATTTGCTGTTCAGATTATTAACCAATTAATTAGCCTCTAAACAAGGACAAACATTTCCATAAGTAACGCAGCAATAACAATAAAAAAAATTTATGGATGTAAATATGAGTGATAGAAAAATTGATAATACAACAATGAATGTGAAATTTTTCCGATTTTTCTAGAATAATACGTCTAATTACGATAAAAAAAAGTTAGAAATGCTTCTTAAGTTAAATGTAGATTTGAATTTATTTTACAAGAATTATTTGTTGGCTGACAATGTATACAAAAATATCCTTATATAAAGGTTCTGCAGTTTTGTATGAAAATGCTTTTACAACAACAGCCTGGAAATATCGATCCTCTTAACATCACCAAAAAGGAAAACATTATACAAAATTATATTTAAATAATTTTCATAAAATTTTTTGTGGGGGTATTTTATACTTTGCTTTAATAGTTTTATTCAACAAGGCATTAAAATTTCAGGCACATGGTTGTAAAAAGTTCTGTTAAGTATTGAATACATAATAGTAAACATTATAAAGGATATTGTAGGCTGACTAAGCGATGTGAGTTTTAAGTCACGTTTTAACAGAAATAAAAGAGTCCACAAATGCGGAACTAGATTAATCATTACTTAAACGTAGGAAAATATGCTATCTTACATAAGTTACATGAAAATATGTTATTTTTTATCAGTATTGATTATTTTTAATATGTACTATATCAGCTCATACCAATAACGAAATTAATTCAGAAGAAAATCACGAAATCTATACGTGTTTTTCAGCTGTCGTTGGGGGGCAACACATCGTAAAATTGACGACTTCTACATTTGCCCCCCAAATATTATTTTAGGTACTATATGTGAAGATGAATTCTCCGCCTATATTTCCTCCCATGAAAATAGCTCAAAACCTCAACAGGTCACTTAAAATGTCCTGAAACAACATCAGAACCCTTTTGTTTAATCCTTGCCGAGAACTTTTGCTTCAGGTTAAAATCTGTTGTCTAGCAACTTTGAACATTTTACAGACAAACAAGTATTTTTTAAGGTAGGTGCGCTCCGAAAATACCCATATCTTTGAGAAGCATGAATTTTAGTTTGTGCAGCGGAGTGAGTGAGGTAATGAAAAAAAAATGAACACATGACAAATTTATACAATTTCATATTTTAGGAACCAAGACACGTGACTATTACATATTAAACATTCACATTATTTTAGAAAAGTATCATAGAAACAGGACAATATAAAGGACAAGCATCAAACAAAACAAAAAGAAGGCTATCAACAGCACAGGCAATGAGTTCATAGTATTACAATTAAACTAACCAACGGCGGCATGCCTACCACAAAAGGGATCTGTAATTAAAGGGGTTTAAGAAGATGACAGAAAAATATCCCAAAACTATCCTTAAAAAGACAAAAAAAAACTAAAACCAACCCAGCACAATAAAAAGGATAACTCAATCAGTTCAGAAGTTCTTTAGCTTTAGACAAAACAAATAGAATAGTTGAAATGGGCGAATGGCAAAGACGTTTGTTTATGTTAAACATTTAAATCATTAAAGAAAAAAACTTTTGTCTTTATTTATTTAAATCAATATGGAAAACATTTCAAATACTAACCAAATCTTAAAGTATTCGTGATACAAAGATATTACATTGATTTATAGCAACGCGTGGAGGTTTAGAAAATAGTACATTTTATTATTGCATCACTATTACCTATATTGGTCGTATGTATGTCAATTATTCAAGAGTTGTGGCAACTCTATTGGTATAATCAGAAAGTCAGTATGAAAATAAATTCTAGAATAAGGTATTTTTATTAGTTGATTTTGGAGACTTAAGTGAATTTTGGTTGGTTGCTTCATGCAGTTGAGTGTTCGAACGTTTCAACCACTAATTTTAATTTACAGAAGGAGTAATTTTTTTATATTGTCATTGGGAATGTCCATCAATCTATCGACCATTGTAATATCCCTTTAGATCACTGAGATTTTATGCTTACAAACACGTTTTTATTCTTATTTTGATATTTTGTAACTTACAGATAAATAAACAAGAAAAGTTGATATAAAAATAAACATGATTGACTGGGAAATTTGGCAGTAGCAACTATCTAATAAATTAGAAATTAAAGGTGATCTTTTATTCACTATGGAAAAATTAAACTTTTATCTAAAATAATTTTTATCCCGATTTTGTGTTATAACTTGTTTATTTTTTAATCAATTTAAAGTATTTTTTTTACCACTGCTTTAATTAAAGAGGATTCTTTGACTATTGATCTTGAGGGATAGGACAATTAACAATAAAGGGAGGTGTAGGTTGCGCTAAAAATCCGTAAAGATGCGAGTTTTAAGGCTTAAAAATAGTAGTAGAACGATAATATCACAAAATATGTGTATTTCATATTGAAAAGAACTATAGACAAAAAAATTTTCTTTTAAGTTAACATAAATATTTATCGTTCTACTACTGGTTTTAACTTAAAACTCACAACCTTTACGGATTTTTAACGCAACCTACTCCTCCCTTTATGTACATTGTACATCCCCAATGATTATGATAAAATTCCCCTTATGTAGATTAAAATCTTTTTATCAAAACTTTCAACACTGCTAGTTTAAACCAACCAATCAAAATTTAGTTGAAGAAAAAAGTTTTTAGCTAACGAATAAGAGTAATACCATTAAAATAGTTTGGCAAAAAAATGAGAATTCAGTATGAAGCAAATAAGCTTTTAATTTGAATCTAGAAACCTTTCTGTTTAAAAATAATCATCAAAATTCTTAATATTTGCAATTTAAAGAAATGGTCTTGAAATAGTAAATAATAAAATAGTGATGATTTATATCAATAATTTACAACTATAAACAAAATAAGCTTACTTAGAACTATTTCATTCCTGTTCTTCTTAAAATTTTATATTTAAGTAAAAACCACGTTTCGTAATTTGTTTTTTGAGAGCATTTTTAATAGGAAATAATATTATATAATGGCTACGTTCTCTAATAAATAAAATATACGGAGGCTCCCAATATTATTCTCTCGTTTACTCTATTTTCCGTTACAAAAGTAATCTTACACAAAGCTTAAGTAACAGATTTTGTAATAAATCCTCCCCCGCAGTATTTACTTAGAGTAATATGTAATTCTTTTTAATGAAGAAAGCTTTTTGCTTTTAGGATCGTTCCGTATAACAGTCAGTAATGAAGTATAGCTTCAATCTTTAAATTAAACACGGTAGAATAGTCCTATCCATTTTAAACTATGTAATAGTTGAAAGCTATATTTGACACAATTTTATTCTGACATCTGGATTTTTTTGATGACGATTACAGCTCTTATAGAGAAGCATGTCTAACAATATAATCAAGTCTTTAAATGTAGGCAAGACCTTATTATGTATCCTAAATTTTTGCAAATTTGAGACAAATTTTCAAAGATTTTTTTATTCAAAATACTTTTAAAAAAACATTTTTTTTAAAGATGTGAAACTCTATAACTTCATGTTCGTCACGAGCTATTAGATTTATACCTTTGCTTTAATGAATGTTTTCATCTTTGTTCTAATTAAGTTTTATAATATTTGTCATATAAAAGCAGGGGTTAATATTTCTTAAATAAAGGAAAAAATATTCTTTATAATTCTAAATTATAATAACGTAGCATGACTACCTAGACCTATCTGTCTGCATTTTTTTTTTTTCCCATTGGTTCAGTCCCTAGAATATAGAAGCCCTAAAGCAAAGATATCAACAAAAACATATTTTTAAGCCTTAAAACACACCTTTACGGATTTTACCCGCTACCTACTTTTCCCTTTTTTGTTTCTGTATTAACTTTTATTTTTTTGTTTTAAGGATTCTTTAAGAAAAATACTTTTTATCAAAAAGGAAGACAGAAAATATTTCAATGGTTTATAAAAAAAATGACATTGTTAGGTAGGTAGGTTTCTTTGAAATACAATACACGATGAGAATAATTTAGAAAAGGACAATTATTGGTCCATTTCTTGTTATATAAACATTACAAACAAAGTAGGTATTTACGGGCAAAAAAATGCTGCAACGTTTTAGAAAAATAATAGGGGACATGCGATTAACTCGACTGCTATATGAGATAGTTGAAAATGAGGTAGGTAGTTAACAATTTATTCCTAATTTTAATAATCAAAACAAATTGTCAAATTACATCTGATGAAAATATAAAAAATGAATTAATTTTTATTATAATAGCTAAAAAAGGCCAAGGGTGAACTTACCTATGTAATCAAGGTACAGATGATTAAGATTTAAAAAATCATGTATTTTAGAAAAATTGTAAGTATTTCGTTATAGAAAAAACATATTTTTACCAAGATTTATATTTTGATCTGAAAATATACACCTTAGACGTCCAAGGGAGGGGGCAAAGGAGTGTTAACCCCCCCTCCCCCCTGAAACATTTTTTACCCCCAAATTAAAAAAACCCAGTAGATTACCTCTGAAACCCCCAATTTACCCCCCTTAATTGACTGCTTGACAGTTCTTGATATGCACCCCTGTTTTCTGGCTATATACATACATTATACATCCCTGTTTTGATATGCAAATGCTTGCAACTCCATGCACCACCACTCTACTACGACTCAGGTCAATAACTTTACAATACTTTCAAAAGCAGATATTTAAAATACACCAAATTTAGTCAAGAGTACTCAGAAATAATGTTTAAAGTATAATATTAATGTACAAAATATTTGAATTTCACATATATTAATCTTCAAAACTAGGTTAAAGAAAATTAATGAACTATGTATAATATATAAAAACCTAACAAATACCCTAAAGGATTATGATATAAAAATCTAAGTTTTAAGATACTTAATAATAATGATGTGAAGATCCCCTACCCTTTTATACATGACTCACTTTATTAAGGAGAAATAAACAGTCATCTGTTTTTGTATCTTATATAAAAGTATGTAGTTGTTGTATAAATAAAAATAAAATTCCTGTATAATACAAAAAAAGATGGAATAAAAATAAACATACTTGTGTTTGGGTCCGAGGGTGCAGAGTTCAAATCCGTCATTGCAGACACCATAACTATAAAAATGATTATAAATAGGACACTGTTATTATTATTAACTTTGTTCTATCACTTTCTATAGTAGCTGTTATATTACATTTTCATACAATTCTTGGTTTTTTTGTTCACTTAGATCAAAAACAGCTGATTTATTTGTAATTTTCTATAACAAACACTAAAATATCAGAATAAAAAGCCTGAAGGCCTGTTATTTCAGGCGCTGTGAAAATATTGTCCTAGGCCTTTCCAGTGATGATCTGATTAGAACAGAAACTATAACACTGTAGTCTGTAAGTAAATGTAAACTTGATGTGTGTGTGTGTTTGTGTGGTGTGTGTGTGCCCTTTCTCTTCCAGTGATGTTTACCTCCCATTTCTGCTAGAACCTCCAACATTCCCCCTCACACAAAAATACCTCTCTATCATGTTTCTCATACAAAAAAACGTCTTTTTAAACAAAACTAAAAAATCATAAAGTTTTAAACAAATAATTTAGAACAAAAAAGTTGTTAAAATTAATTTTTTAAAGTTAAAATAGTAAATAAAGTTACCCTTGCTATCTTATATAAAATTAGAGGCGGTATGTTTATGAGGAGAAAAGAGAAAGAAGAGAGAAAAGGGGGAGTGGACAAGGCTCTGTAAAACTTACGCAATATCGAATGTAAAGGAAAGACCCCCTCGACACGGGTTTGTGTACAGAGTTATATAACACTAATACCTAAAGCTGTCGTTCCTTCGTACGTCCACCCCGAGCAGCGAGCAAACATCCCATTTACATATACCCCCTCCTTTTTTGCTCCTAAGACTTCTCTCCGGCTCCCCCCCTAGATTTTCCCTTTTTTATGAAATGGAATTATATAATTATAATTCTTATGGAACCGAGTATTAAGGCTAATAATTTTCACCAAACAAATAGGATAGAATTTAGAATGATATAATTACAATTACGGACTGATAGATTAGAAAAAGTAATTACATTCAACCAATAATTAAGAATGTGTACAGTATAATATAGATACATAAACGTGAACTCCAAAATTATGAAATTAAACAAAACAAAATATTGATCTTTTAAAATTTAATTATAAAACGTTTAGATAACAAAACTAGATTTAAAATAGCAAAATTAAGGCATTAACTGACGAATCTTAATGAAACTTAGTGAAAATATGAAGACTGTTAACATAATTAATCCCTGAAAATTTTAGCTCTCTATCTTTTATAGGAGCCGAGAAAATCACGTTTCCCCCTTTCTGTCTCAGACGGACAGACGGACATTTCGAATTATAGAGTAGCTTCGCTAC
>LS053324.1:14150-28020 GCA_900241095.1 Acartia tonsa | reverse complement strand
GGTAATTTATGTTTGAACATTGAACAAGGATGAACACTTTAGTGATAGCAAACCTCTTCAATTCACACGTTGGTAAAATTAGTGTTGAAAATCTATCTACCCTTTAGTATTACTCTGAGGTGTGAGGAGAGTGTCAACATCCCTTAACTTAGGCAGGCATGCCTTCCCCATTTTTTACATCACATAATGGTTTTACACCCGCCTGATGAATAACTGTGCACGCCACCACAGATTTATGTCTTATGATTATACCTTTTTGTTATATGAATCTTCAAGTTTGAAATTAATTGGGGTTTTCCAACTTGCATAACTTAATGGGAAGATCTATCTGTTTCCTCAAAAGGAGGTTTTCATTCTTTCCCACTAAAATATCTAAGCAGCTTAATTCAGGGGTAGCTATTCTAACAATCAATTCCACAAAAAATCACGGAACCTTTAAAAGTAAGGTGTGAATATATTTTTTTATGTAATTGAAGAAGGGTGGGTAAGAAGGAGAGGAAAGGGGGAGGGGGATTGTAGGTAAATTTTCCGTTAGAATTGTTTGTCAGAATCACCTTCCCTCTTCCCTGAAGCAGCTTGATATCTGAAAGTCAGTGAGGCTAAATGATAATATTAAGGACTTTTAAAATCCTCCATTTTAGAAACTGGAAAAGTGCAGAAATCAACAAATATATGAAGAAGGTGAAAAGTAACTTTTTATTGACAAAAACATACTATAAAAGAGTAAAACAAAAATCGAGGGTAGTGCAATAAACAGGAGGGGTGCTATTTTATTGTCAGAATCAACATACTCAAATAATACACCTCCCTTAAGTTTAAGGAGTATATGTGACTTTTTTAGCTTGACTCCCCTATTACCTGTTTTAGGGGGGTGTAGATCTTCTTTGTCAGGGGGGTGTAAAAATTAATTTTGTCAGAGGGTCGATAAAACCCCTCTCTGCGTGCATCTGTTTATATATCATAAGATTTTATACAATTGGAAGATTATTTCACTTAATTTTAATGTCAATGGTCTATCTACAAATCTAAATTATTTCGAAGCGCAAGAAAGTGTCATTTGCAACGTCATAAAAATATGTCTAAAAAGGTTGGATGAGAGAAGAAGTGGGATAGGAAACACCTAAATAAGAGCTGGATAATAGACGTATTTTCATGACGTCACACATGACACTTTCCAGCGCTTCAATTATTTCTAGATGATTACATATTGATGACGCCTGAACGAGTAATGATGGTAGGAATTTTTTTTTATAAAGTCAAGCTACTCCTTATACTAAAGTAACAGGATGTTTGTCTGTGTGTTCGTCTATGTGTTTGTATGTTTGTACCGATGGATCTCGCTAACCGGTGAACCGATCCGGTTTTCCTTAACAGGGAAGGTTTATAACTATTTTATATTAAATATTTTAGGGGAGGGTACGACCACCCTCCAAGAAGAAATCGACCCTAAAAAGAAAATCCCCCCCCAAAAAAAAAAAATTCTTATTTTTTTAAAAACTGAAATAAAAAATGGGGTTTGGGATTCAACTCCCCCCTCCTCGAGTGCCCCTAGTGGCCTCTAGGGACGAATCCGCTAGTAGTAAGACAATGGCCGATAATTTGATGTACAAAATTACCTCTTCTGTAGATTACAATTTGTGGTTAAAACGTTTGGACACTTATCTTAATGAACCAACTAATACAAATTTGATAAAAGTCCTCCAAGTTGTTAAGCCAACAAATAAGAAAACTGCATAATAAAACTTTTGGGACTAGTATAATAAACAGCCTAATGACCCCTTCCTGCCTAGTAATCCTAATCCTAATAAAGTTGAATAATCAAATTTTACTGTAGAACAAAATTTTCGACTTTATTTGGAAAAATGATTCCTAAGACAACAAGTTTCAAAATTATAAAGAATTTCTATTATCAAATCCTAAAAAAGAAAGTGTACCCTTTTACAGTATTCTGTATTTATACAATTTTACAACTTACATATCAATGTTCTGCTAATTAGGATATGACACTTTTAAAGAGTCATTGTTCGTTTACCTTCTGATTTTATAGCTTCGCTTTTATGGATGTTGTCAGACGGTCAGACTGACTTTTTGCAGGTTTTTGGCTATTTATATATTTTTTACATTTTCCCCCATATCTTTGGTGTTTATGGTCCGATTTTCAAAATTTTTTCAGTTGTAGATATCAAAATTAAATTTCCCGTCGTTTGAAGAAAATAACTAAGAATGTCAGACTGCCTTTTTGCAGGTTTTTGTCTATTTTATATTTTATACATTTTTTACATTTCCCCCCATATCTCAAATGTTTTTAGTCCAATTTTCAAATTTTTTCTGTTAAAGATATCAAAATTAAATTTTCCGCCGTTTGAAAAAAAAACAAAAATGACAGTCAGTCCCATCCACGAATTTTTGTGCTTCGCTACTTATGGATTTGAATTGCACACAACTAAACTCGTTGCGTAGAGTCTACAATGTAAATTTCTTAAGGATAAAAACGTTTGGAGTTTTGATATACCCTACACGACATAAATTAGCTGCACTGCTAGAAAATCATTAATTTTGGCTATTTATCAACAAGAAGAACATTCCTGATTACATATTTTACAAACATTCTTGATCCCATCCATATGTTTTGTTCGAAAGTGATAATACATAGTTTTTCTACTCGCAAAAGATTTTGTACATTTCTTGCATTGATAGGGCAAATCTTTTGGATGTGTGTCCAGGTGTTCGTCTAGTAGAACTTTTGAATCAAAAACTTTATCACAATACTGACATGTAAACTCTCTGTCCATTTTATGCTTTGCATTCTTTTTGTGATTTGTCAGGCCAATTTGACGTGTAAATCTTTTATCACAAACATCACATTGAAATAATTTAACGCCTATATGGTGCATTTGATGCAATTTCAAGGCATGATTTTCCTTAAATGTTTTATCACATTTATCACAAGCAAATGGCCGCTCACCTGTATGCACCAATTGATGCTTTTTGAGATTACCAGATTTTGAAAATACTTTTTCGCATATCGTACATGGAAATTGAAGGAGCTTTAAGTGAACTGAAGCTTGATGTGTTTTTAGATTACTCTTCTTGGTGAAAAATTTATCACATTGATCACATTTGAATGGTTTAATACCTAAGAATAAAATTTCTAGATTTAATGATTTTGAAAAAATAGCAAAAAATTACGATTGAGTTTGAATTGTAGAAATATCTATAATACAAATTAGAACTTCATCGAGTTGTCCTTTAAAAACTCACAAACCACTGCACCGACGCTGCTTTTAGGGGAATATATACTGGTTCCACCGTGGCTATGAGCTATTTTTTCGATAAAGCAATGGGACACACCCCTGCGAAGATATTATTTAAATTCCAAAAAAAAGAATTAAAAATCTAACAAACTTAAAGAAACAATTTTAGCACTTTCTACACTTTTAGGATAATTAATTCTAGAAATTCTATGCCTGTATGAGTTAATTGATGACTTTGTAAATTCTCTTTTCGTGCAAATTTAGAACCACATAGATCACATTCCCACGGCTTCTCGCCACTGTGTACAACTTTGTGTATTTTCAGATTATATTTCAAAGCAAATGATTTACCACACTCCTCACATGAATATGGTCTTTCACCTAGTTAAGGATATATTTGGATAAGCTAATTAGTACAAAATTGGAAAAAAGGCATTATTCTACACTTTGGGGGATTTATCTTTAATGTCCATTGTCATATTTCTGTACAAACAAAAGTATGCAAAAAATATATTATATAAACTATGACCAACTTACCAAACCTTTTTTTGCTACCTACTTTCATTGCAAAAAAGGACAATACTGTCCATAATAAGCGATAATACAACTAATAGGTTAAACATTATGAACTGATAATAACTGTACCTAGACTTTGCCATGGATTCTTTATTTGTAGTCACGTAGTGTATTAAATATCAAAATTAAATATTTGTTTTTATTATTCTTATCCATAATATCCTGCCTGTGTGCAAAAATTCGTGCTTCTCAAGACTTTGCTTTTTCGCAAAAGATTGGTTGCAAACACTACACGCAAATGGCTTTATACCGGTATGTATCATTTGATGATATTTCAGGTTATACTTGTTGAACAAAACTTTGCCGCATATGTCACATTCAAACTCTCCCTCAACCTATAATTAGATATATTTTTCTTTCAAATATTTATGATATTGTTAAAAATATAAAAATTAGAGGATATGTTCAGTAGACACTGAGACAGACAAGGTTACTATGAAAACAAGTTTTTCCATTTAAACAGTAAACCCAAAGTTTTTCTTTTGGAAAATTATATTCTATTCTCTTTACCTTAGAACTTTCTTCATAGTCTTGAAATTGTTCTGAAAGATCAAATTCTTCACCATTTTCATCCTTCATTCACATTTCATTTAATACAAAAAAAATAATAAATATATTCAGACAAACGAACATTAGGTAACAAAAGTACAGTAACAACGCATTTTATATCAACATTATCATAAAGTGTGAACAAAAATTCTGTAGTATGTTCTATCCCAAAATTACTTAAATAAAGGACACTGAATATATATAAAAATCCGTTGTATAAAAGGATATTTTCCTTTACTTGAAGGTTACATTGAAAAGGTATGTAAATTAGTTTGTATGAATACAGAAATATGAGTATTAGTTGTAATACAAATTTTTAGCGGGATCGTTACATTTTTTTATATTAAAATTTCCTTGATTAATTCACTAGGCTGCATATTATATTCAAAAGTTTCTTCATCCCCTGTGGTGACGTCATTTCTATCTTCGCTTTCGTTCATTTTTTATTTATATTTATTATGATAAACAGATGAAAGTTCAAATCTTTAGTGTCTTTATAAACATTTTGCAAATCTGAAAATAAACATGTTGTTTACAAAAATATAAAAAATAGAGGAAATATCATTGTTGATAATTTTGTATAACATTCATTTAAAAATGGTTTTTTCAACTAGATCTTTTGTTAATTTTTCTGCCTTAGCCTTTTTTCCTTGAGGATGCTGGCTGCTGCCTAAAACGCCGGAGTTGGATGGAAATTCAAGAACTCTTTTTAAAGAGGGACTGCTGCTAGCTTGTTGTTGCAGAATATGTGCCTTCAACAGATCTAGCTTCCCCGTTTTACGTCCTGAATTATAATTAGCATCTGTAAGCTCTTCTTTCAACACTAGGACCTCTTTTTCTTTATCTTGCAAGGCAGCTTCCAAGCTTACAAATTTATCTCTAAATTGTTTGCTAAGTGTTTTCAGGTTTTTGATTATGACAACCTTTTTCTTCGATTCTTCTTCAAGTTGTTTCTGAAAAAAATATAGTTTTATAAATGACGGACGGAGAGACTAATCAATGATGACACTTTTAAAGTAGCTTTGCAAATATAGGTAGGTATGTAAAATTCATAGTGGGATAACATTATGGCAATAATGTAGTAATTTGTAGAAGTTAGTAATTAAATCTGAAGAACTTACCAATTTGGCTTCCAGTTCTAAATTTTGTTTCTTTAGAGATTCAATCATGTGACTTGATTGTTCGGGTTTTGTTGTCAAAATTTTAATATCCGCCCTATAATTAAAACAATTGTCAACTCTTAAAATGAAAGTAATTTAATTTTTAAATAAAGAGAATACCTTGCACTTATTAATAAAATGAAAAACTTTTAATATAAAAACAAGTATAAAACATACGGATGATTTTGTTTGTGTACTATTATATAAGTTCAGTGTAAAACTTATCAAATAAGTAAATAAACAAATGTTGGTTTCTAAGGTATTGTAATACAATTTTTTTTAAATCCTCTAAAACATTTGTAAAAAAAATCCACGTATTTATATTTAAGGAAAAAAATAGTATCTTTCTGATGATAGCAGAAGCATGAAACTCTGAGTAAAAGAAAATAAAAATTAAACATAAAATGTTGTTTTACTTTTAAGTAAATAAGTAGATAGATATAAAGTAATAAAGACTTGCCTCAATTTCTCAAGTTGTTCTTTGTGCTTCCTTTCGAGCATTTCTTTTTGCTTTACACTTTCATTAACCTAAAATAAAAGATATAAATCAGTTGGGATATTTGTAGATATCTCAGACCCAGTGACATTTTTTGATCTGCAATTTAAATTTGAGTATTTAATAAAAGATGTTTTGTTTAACTATCTCCAAAACCAAGAGAGAAGCACTTAAAATTAAAGATATGTTCTGAACAAAAAAAAAACACTATGACAAAATTATTGTAATCTAGACAAAAAAAACAGCTCAACATGAAAAACTTTACTTCCTAAAAGCGTGACTACTAACCTGATCATTTTTTCCATCATATTTTTCTATTTGTTTATTCAGGTCAGAAATTTCCTCATCCTTATATTCAAGAATATGTTTCAGAGCTTGGTTGGCAGACTGACTTTCAGTAAGCTTCTCCTTCATTTCAAGATAATCATTTTGATTGACCAATCTTGAAGATGGCATAACTTGGAAGGCTCCAGCTCTAATTTCTCCTGTTGTTGTTTCAATATTGAATGAATCAAGAAGTTCTTTCTTTGTTGCTATAACATTGTTGAGATCATTTTCTTTGTTGTCAGCAAATCTTAATAGTCTGTCCAATTCTTCTATGCGTTGGTCTTTCATTTCAATCTTTGATTTTAGGTTGGTTATTGTGTCCTTATCCTCATGTACTTGTCGTTCAAGATAAGTATTTCTTGTTTTCATTTCTTCAAGTTCTTTCACAAGATTCATGTTAATTTCATTATCCCCTACATTATCTTTCTTTTTCTCAGAAGATAGAAACTCTTTAAACTCTTTAAGCGTAGCTTTAATATCATCTCCTAATACACTTTCCTTGGATTTATTTTCATTTAAGCTTATAATAGATTGAAGACTTTCTAGCTTTTTTTGTAACAGAGAAATTCTATTTTTGGAAGATTCTTGTTCAGCACTCATATGAATAACTTTCTGATTTGCAAAAGACAAATGTTGATTCAGCTTGACATTGGAAATTTTTTCTTCAAACATATCTTTCCTAACATTATCCAATTCTTCAACCAGAGATTCCACTTTAACCCAACAATTCTTATTTTGACTAATCTCTTCTTCAAGGATGGATATTTGTTTCTTAAGTTCTTTCACAAGGGTGTTTTTTTCTCTATTGCTTTCTGTCTCAGTGGAATCTTGTGTTCTGGACAATTGTTTTTCTAAATCTTGAATCTTAGCCAAATTTTCTTCTCTAATGTTGTTGGCCTCCGCAAGTTCAAGGTTAATTCTTTGAAAGGTCATTTTATGATCATTTTCTAACTTCTTTGTAGCACTTGCATGTTCTTCTTCTTTATTCCTTAAATTTTCAATATTCTGATTTTTTAGATCTAGAATATCCTTAGCGAATCTTTTTGATTCATCTTGTTTATTTTTTTCCAGCTCTTCTATTGTATTATTTTTATTGGAAAGCTGCTGTTTTACCTCGTTTAATTTAACCTTTTCAGCCTCAAGATCAGCAGTGAGCCCTCTTGTCTTCAATTGTTCTGCTTTCAATTCTTCACACCTCATTTTTAACTGTTCTGTCACATCAACAAGTTGAGCTTCTTTTTCAAGTTTCATTTTTGAAGATTCACCTAATTCTTTATTAAGATTTTCTTGAAGACTTTGAACTTTAAATTCAACATTTTCTAGTTTTCTTTCAAGCCTATTATTTTTTTCAAGTAAACGATGGATGGTATCATCTTTAAATGACAGTTTTGACACATGTTCGGCTATATCCTTTTCAAGTTTAGAAACTGTCTCTTTTAAATTTTCATGGTCATCTTCACTTAACTCTATGTCTAAACCATATGTGCAGACATTTTTGTGGATTAAAACTTTTTTCAGCGTTTTTACTTTGTTTTCCAAAATCTTTATTTGATTTTCTTTTTCTGATAGTTCTTTGACAAAATCACCATGTTTAGGTACCAAAATAAATTTATCTCTGTCTTTACAGGCCTCACAGCTAGCCCAAATGTCATTTTTATGACATCTCCCTTCCAACCAATTGATTTTCTCTAATAAGTTAATTATTGTCTCATTTTTTGCCGATACTTCAGATCTGAAGTTGGCAATTTTGAATTGGAGAGACTCTACAGCGCCAGCAGGATTTTTGCCACCTGCAGCTTCTACCTTGGCAGTAGGATTTGTGCCACCCGAGGCTTCTACAGTGCCACCAGGATTTGTGCCACCTTTAGCTTTTTCCGTACCAACAGGATTTGTGCCGCCTTTGGCTTCTACCGTGCCAGCAGGATATCTGCCACCTGATGCTTCTACTGTGCCACCTGGATTTCTGCCACCTGCAGCTTCTACCTTGGCGACAACAGACTCTACATCTTTCTCAGAATCATTTTCATTATTTTCATCTTGCAAATAGGATAATTTTTTTACCTATGCAATTTATCTAGGATTTAGCTGTGTTAGGTCTTAAGCTATTTTATGGTAGGTAAACCAAAACTTCCTTTCCATAAAGAAGACATAACAAGAAAAAATCTAATACTATTCCATTTCAATTATTCGAATAAAATTACTCTTTCAACCTACTCTTGGGAGTAGCTCTTAGTTTGATCCTTGATATTTTTTTTAATTGAAACAAAGAGAGGGG
Source organism: Acartia tonsa (assembly GCA_900241095.1). Lineage (NCBI taxonomy): Eukaryota > Metazoa > Arthropoda > Copepoda > Calanoida > Acartiidae > Acartia > Acartia tonsa. The sequence goes on along the minus strand of LS053324.1, from coordinate 19,383 downwards.
TAGGTTTCTGGTAGAATCCGTAAAGGTGTGTTTTAAGGCTTAAAAATAGTAGCAGAACGATAATATTCAATAAATATGTGTATTTCTTATTGAAAAGAACTATAGACAATTTTTTTTTTTAAAGTTAACATAAATTTTTATCGTTCTACTACTGTTTTTTACTTATAACACATAACCTTTACGGATCTTATCAGAAACCTACCTCTCTCTTATTGAATTACTTATTTAGTTGATATTTTATCCTTTCCTGTGTCAGATTCTTCATCAATAGATTCATCATCTGTCTCCAGCTCTTTTCGATTGAATATTCTAGCAGGTTTTCTAGTCACCAACTTTCCACCACCTTTAATCAATTTCTCGCGAAATTCTGGCGTTTGGGGACGATGAATTATCCTAAAATGTGAGACATATACCTAATAAGATAAAATAACACAAAAAATGAGAAGAAAAATAGGCATAAATAATAACAAACAGAAATAAAAAGACGTACAGTTAAGAAAGAGATATCAAAAATAACTTTAAAAAGAAAGAGTAAGAGTTACTCAAGGGAGAGGTAGGTTTCTGGTAAAATCCGTAAATGTGTGTGTTTTAAGGTTTGGAAATAGTAGTAGAACGATAATATTCACTAACTATGTGTATTTCTTATTAAAAAGAACTATAGACAATTTTTTTAAAAGTTAACATAAATTTTTATCGTTCTACTGCTTTTTAAAAACTTATAACACATAACCTTTACAGATTTTACCCGAAACCTACCTCTCCCTTTGTCACAATACTATTGTATCAATATTTTGATGCTAATCTTTTCTAGCTATGTAAACAACATAAAATTTTGTATTTGTGATTAGTGGAATATATCATTTATCTACAATTGACCTATCCCTATCTCCCCATTTACCTGTACACTTTACTTGCAGAAACTATTTGTTTCCCCCAGAGAGTCCCAAGATACTTTCTCAAAGTTCTCTGAAAGTAATAACACTTTTAAGATCACTGTAAGTACCTACTAACCAGAATGTACCAAGTTTGTAAAAATTGCTCTTGTAATGAAGTTACAAATGGAACTGAAAAGCTATGAATACTCAGGTGGGCATTAATACTAGAGTAAATTTAAAACACTTTGTTTTTCCAATCAGTGGCATGGACTGGGGTTTTCCAGGGGTTTATTTTTTGAAGAGGTGAAGAGGGGAAAGGTAGGTCTTTTAATTTTAAAGTGGGTGATGACACCCCCATCCAAACGCTAATACTTCAAATTAAAACAAGAATAGTTTTCAAGAAAACTTATGCTCATTTGAAATGAAAAAAAAGATTGCTGTCCTTTCATGCAAAGACAAAAAAAGAACCATTATTCTATCATAGCCATAGGTAGATTTTTGACTAACTTACTTAGACGGATGGGCGGACATACAAATAACAGAATGCGGACGCTGTAATGTCCCTAATTAATTAGGATCAGATAAAGGATTTTAAAATTGAAAGAACCATTAATCTAGCCCTACTGTAGCCTAACATACTTAGACAGATGGACATACAAATGACAGAATGTGGACGTTGTTGTGTCCTGTACATCAATTTATCAGTCATTGTCTTTTAACATAAATATTACATTTCTTTTTATCATTAATCGACTAATAATTGCTGGATTATATTATATTATCCGTGGGTAAGGAAAGGATTTCTTTAAATACAATGTAGTCAATATACCACAAATTGAAAAGTAATAAATTTAAATAGGTAAATAAAATAAGACAAGTCCTGTGTAGTAATACCGGTCAGCAACTTAACAATTAAATTTTTTTTTTAATACCTATTGTTTTAAATGTCTGAGAAACGAGTCATTGAAAACAAAGTTGTGTCTTATTGCCTCTAGTTTTATTTGTTACTTCAGCGATTTTTTGTCAGATCACCCCTTCTATGACCTTTTTGGTCAAGTCAGAACATGAAGAAAAAAATTGGCGCAACATTCTAATTTGTGAAAAAAGTCCTATGAGGTGCCTTGGGGCTAAAAAATCTGGTTTTAATCTTATGATTGTACATTTTCATATTCGTAGAAAGCTGTTTATAATAAGATGCGAGAAATAACTATTGTCAATTTTAAAATTTTTTTATATGATTTTAAAATATTTAATACGAAATAACTATGGTGAAACACATTTTGGGTACCATTATAAAATAGGTCCCCTAGACAATAGAAATTACGAGAAAACATTAAAAAAAATTAATTGGTGGAAGAAGTGAACAATAGATGCCTTTTTTCAATATTACCTTGCTGTTATTTTCATTCGAATGATAGCAAAGTTGAATTTCAAACCATGCTATCTTGTTATATTCATAGGTGAAGGACCCATGGAATTCGTAGGGTGGAGAGCAGATGATTGTTTCGTTAAAAGTTTCTGAGGATCGAAAAATCACCTGAAAAGAATATTTGAATTTCCTTTATTTTAATGAGGGTGAGGTAGTAACAAGAAGTTGAACATTGAGCTAAAATAAACCATTAAGGCAATACAAAGAAGTTTTGGTCTACTCCATATTCCTTAGGTGAAACATTAACCATAAAAATATTGCTTATCAATTAAGCAATTAATCAATTAACATTATTTCAATATTCAAGATTACCTTGTCCAAATAGTGTTCGATGTTATTTCCATTATGGCCTTCTATTGTTATTTTAATAATTTTCTTTTCATAAACCTACAACGTCAAAAAAAATCAATATTTAAAATCCACATAGAAAGTTGGATAGAGAAGCTTTTTTATTGAGAGGTATAAAATGTGGAGTTTCAAATTTTGAGTGGGTAATCTGACGTAGGTACTTTCAAAAATTTTAAAGGGGGTAAAATGATGAGTTGTAAAGTTTGAAGAGGTGAAAACACTTTTTTACACCCCCCTTGGTCATCTATGTTGGTAATGTTGCTGTTAGAACCCAGTATACAACAGACAACAAATTATTCTATAATAATTTGCGAAATAGTAAAGTTAGAATTGCAAAGAAACTGCGATTCTTATGATCTTTAAGTAAAGTACATTTGAAAAAACCGTAGTTATAAAGAAATTGAACCACAACAAAAATGTACATAGCAAAGCTTATAAATATAAAAATAAACTTCCTAAACTAACAAGTACAGCCAACCAGCTTGACAAAGCTAATGCTAGAGGAATCTTCCCTAGAAATTACAGACACTTATGTTGACGGGCGGAAAAAGTAAATAATAGAATAGATGCTCAAATAGCGTTTCCACAAAATAGACTTATATTTCGAATTATAGAGTAGCTTCAATAAATACAACAAATCAATTTACCGGATGTTTGAAAGAAATATCATATTCGTAGGAAATATTTAGTTTTGTTACTAACTCTTGTAACATATTGTGATTTATAGAGCACATTTTTCATTATCTGGAACTTAAATAATTAATATTAAAATGTTTAAAATTTTAGAAAGCTTAATTCTACAAAGCTTATCGTTTAACTATTATATAACAATTAAGATAAAAATGATTATTACTACTAATAACAAATGTATTAATTGAACTAAGAGAATTTTTGGGTATATCCTATTGTAGTATCTAGGTATCGTAAAATTACGTATTTAGTACAGTTAAATAGAACTATTTTAGACAGCTAAAATTTCCTATAACTCTTCCTCTTCCTTAGGTACTTGTTTATAAGAAGCTAAATATAATATCTTTCTAGATGTTCTAAGCACATTGAAATAACGATATCATGTCCCCCTTTTTACAACCAGACCACCCTAGAGGCAACTAGGCGCACGTAAAATATTTTCTTTTAAATCTATGTTATCATCAGCTGCTTGCGAAAAATATTTTTTTTGCCGCTAAATAGGGTTAGTTATATTTTTTGCGATTTCTCTTGGGAGAGTGGTGGTACAATCCCCCAAAATAGCTATAAACCTTCCCAGGACAAATGTTAAGCTTAACTGTAAAGGAGAACCATATCAGTTCAGCGGTGCTAACTTTGTGAATAATGGCACCTTTTAATATTTGTAAACATTAAATAATCCCTCCTAAAATAAGAATTGCTGCCTGTATTTAAATAATCACCGGGGGAAAGGGAGAGTAAAGTGATTTTATGCTGCAAAAAAAAGGACTAGGTAGGTAGGTATACCATAAAAAATTATGTTTAATCCTCTAATGTACTAGAAAAAAATCATCAAAGTTTGGACCAAAAAATACTCTTACCAAAAATTTAAGTGGTTAAAAAAATTCATTTCTCTCCCGGAGACCCTTAACAAATTCCATTTCTCTCCCGAAGACCCATCTTAATTGAAATGTTTAAGTGTCCCCGGAGACAATAAAAGTCAATGCAAAAAGAAATTAAAAATAAATTATACGAATTAAAAGGAGTTTCTAATCACTGTCATGATTTTGCTTTCGGGAATAAAGAATGGGACAATAGCTTATCCTTAAGTGATTAGAACCAATACATTTTTAACTTGGACTAATCTGTTCTTGGTTAATATTTTCTTCGGTTTCTTCCATCAAAGTTGAATTTATATTGTTTTCACCAGAAAAGTCTTCTAAAACAGAAATGCTTATTAGAAATTTTTTAAGAGGACGAATTATTCAGTGCTACATATTTTTTTCATAAAATAGTAGGGAATTAACTGATTACCACTAATTATACATAACTTTAAGAATAGTTAGCAAGGCCTAATAAAAAAATTAACTAACTAAGACTAAAAAGGGGAACGCAAGTTTATGACATATTTATATTGAATCAATATTAATGATATAATTTCTATTAATAACATCCACTCTTTGATAAGACTTATAAAAACTGTTTTTTACCATTATAGGCATTAAAACTGTATTTTTGTTAATGATTTCAATGATTTTATCGTTGGGTATTTTTAAATTGCCATTAGTACTAGCCATATGTCTTAATGAGAGTGTCCAAACTCTATCAATATTACCTTCGCCATCAGAATGAATGATCTGAAGATTATTCACAACTATGTCTTCCTCTTCTCCGTCACTAGAGCAGGGCTCGTCCTAAACAAATAAACATTTTGGCGCAATTTTAGTTTAGACTTGAAACCAAAACCTCCTGACAGCAAGTAGGGAAGTACGCTATAAAATATGCTAATTTGCTGGAGGAAGTTGTTGAATTTTTATGTACATAAAAATATTTATCATTTTATCTAATCCAGGGAACTTTAGGACGGTGGAAGCCGCAGTTCAAGACGGGATTGGGAACGCGGTAAATTCCGCGG